>DWMF01000234.1:0-16564 GCA_018244815.1 Parelbella polyzona | reverse complement strand
GAAGCGTACCTAATAGCTTTGGAAGCGGGAAACTAACTTAAGTTGTAGTGCAAACTCAAGCTGCAGCAGGCGACCGACCAATAATAACGTCGTTATGTCATAAGACTTCCATGCTCCTTAATATTCCAGATTCACAATAATGCTTCTTGAATTTATGGAATTGGATTTCGTATAAATAGTTAGTGTTCGTATTTAGCTGACAGTTGCAATCCGAGTTTGCGTTGTCGTTACTTGTTGCATTAGCTGAGCGTCGCCGTTAGGGGTGCAGATATTATTTATTTATGGGAATTTCGCGTACCGTTACTACAGTAATTACATAAAGGTTTCAGATTGCTTTTGAGAATAACCTGGTCAGGTCAGAATGTAAATTCAATTTACGTGGCATTTAATTATCTTAGAACAGTTATGTTAATTTCCTATGGTTTAAATTTGATATATTCCAACGAGATCAGCTGGTGTCCTAATGCTTCTTGAATAGCGGTAGTTTAGGGGTTGAAAATACTGTCATAAAATACAGCGATCCGGGAATTCGAATCCCTAACACGCATTTCTCACTTCACGAAGTCATGTTATAACTGTTAAGAACAACATCGTAAAAAGCTGCACGCCTGAGAATTTTGAACAATGTTATTTAAACGTACGAAGTCTGGACGTTCAAAGTTTAAATAGTTTAACCTTTCTCATTCGATCAGTAGACTCTAGGAACTACTAGCCAATATACTTTTTAGATACAAGAGTTGGTGTTGGTCATAATAATAAACAAGATTCGGTTCTCCGATACCAATGTATGTATGTTAGAAATAAATATAATCCGTATACCTACTATTACAATCTCCAATGTTCTTAAAACATGAAAATGCTTTGATACTTTTTCAATAAATATATTTCGTGCGCTTACTGAAGCTTGTATCTATAGATATATTGTAATGAAATAAGAACCACCCTGAGTTGATTAGCTGTAGTAGTATTGATTTCTCACGAATATGAATTTTTTTGACAGTTTTTATTGCAAATATATTTACAAAATTTCATGTTCATTGTATGTATGCACATAATTTTCTTCTACGAGACTATGTAGGTATGTTACATGCATACATACATATATATTAGCTTATCTGTTGGATTTGTGTTGTAGACCAACTTATTAGTATCGCGTCAGCCCATTATAGCACATAATAAAAATTAAACAAGTATAAATACCTAGGACTTACGAATAAAAAAAGAAGTGCCTACTCTTGAGACAGTTTTAAGTATTTGACTCCAAAACGCTGCAATTTAATAACATAACGATAGATGGATCATAAGTATGTCTTATTTCGACATCTGAGATCTTTTTGCACTTGTGCAAAACGACATCTTCAGTGACACGTTTTTTTTGGTAAGCTAGTTTCCTATTACAACGAGTACCTATATCAAGAAATGATTGTTAATCATATAACAATGATATTAATATGTAAGTATGTATTATATTGGGTGAGAAAAATGTATGTACTCGTGTTATTGTGAAAGGAGGTTAAATAATTGACATCTACCAATTAATAAAGTTTTCCCTAATTAGTAATTCAGGATATTATACTCAATAATTCTAATCCTACAGTACTGTTTAAGGTTCGTCAGACAGACAGACAGACGTCTGTGGGCTACAGTGGCTATGTGTGTTTGCTCGTTTTGTTCTCTTGTAACTTAAGGTAAAAGCGGTCAGAACTGTCTAGTGGATGGGTCTAGCGAGAAAGAGCCAGTTCCTTGTATAAGCGGCTTCGGGCCACAGCTGCTATTACCTAATGACGCGCGACATTTACCCAATTGCGTTGCGTTCCCACGACAAGGGAAGTGAGGGGTGAATAAACGAATTTCAAACTTCATAGTTGCTTCCGCTTATTCCATACGTCTGCTAATAATTCAGTATAACCTATCATTGTATTCGTTAATAACAAAAGTAGTGACGGTCGTCACTTATAAATTTTAATATAAAAGTATATATAGCAATTTATTGGTAGCAAATTGATGAAATAGGCATGTTTTTGGTTTTTCTACGTTAAGTTAATGCCTCTAAAACGTTGTTTTGCTGACAGAGAGACATTGCTCTTCCATGAGTGATCAAATCCTTTAATATATCATATTTGTCTCTATTATTTTAGCTTTTATCAAATAACGATTATTCAACTTACGCAAATAAAAAACTACTAAGTCTAGGGTAAGACCGTTAGTGATAAATTACTTTAAGACAATTGAAAGTGAGTAGTTGGAGAAGATCATAAAAAACCGTTCGTGTCATAGAATTGAAATCAAAATTCATCTACAATTTTATGTGTAGGTACTTGGATACTTACAGCCTATCAAATTAGTAAAAGGAATTCAACGTCGTATTTGTTCCTTTCTAGTTTTAGTGCGGTTAAAGTCCCACATAACCCAGTATCTCTCTTAAATACGGGATACGATTTGGAAATTACCTCGTTGACAAAAAAAAAGAAACTATAGTTGTTACGGTCGTATCCAAAGTACCGTCAACAATTTTACTATTTATCTATAGATATACAGCGTAAAAGAAAAAACATAATAACAAAACCGTACAAAAGATTTTCATAATAAAATTGCGAAAGTGCTACGAGTAATCTTACGCTCGCATACGAGTTTAACGATCCCAAATTAGTCCAGTGTAGACTTCACAAACAAAGTGAGGGAGATGTTAATTTAATGTTGGACGGTGTCACTCGAAGCGGGTTCTGGGCCCCTACTTTCAAAGGAGTAGGGCAGCCACGGATTCTCTATTATGTAAATTTTCGCGTAATTTTCTCAGCGCCGGCCAGACTTTGCAACCCGAGCGGGCGACGCAGCTCGTTAATGCTTACCTGAGCTCCCTCGCTGTTTGAAGGACATCATAACATCATTTTTGCAATATCCTTAAGAGACTTAACTTAAGAACACTTCTGAATATTGAATTTTTATCTAATACGATATAAGCTGTAAGATTTTAATCTGTTTACATATACAGAAAGATTACGTATATTTTGATATTCGAACAGAATTTCTTGCAGTCATGCACGAATTGTAACAAAAATCTTATAAAACATTACGACAAACTATGTGTACCGGATTACGTCTTTTAATAGCGGGAACATATCTGTAATAGTTTATGGAAGTGAGCATAATGAGTTAAATTGGGTGTATCATAATAATTAAAAGAACGTTTTCGAGAGCACAAACAAATTACGTAATAAAATAATGTTTACTACGTTTTGCTCGGTGTTGGCCTTCATGAGAATTAAATTTATTTGACCTTGATGAAATAATATAATTATATATTGTATATAATCGTCAACCCTATTCGCGCAAGTATTTACGAATAGGACTGTGGCCACACTCGGATGCAAATCCCTTTCTTCAAAGCGAGTTTGGATGTAAATTGTTTATGTGTTATGTTGAATCCGATTTCTAACTTGGTGCTAAATATTTGCGCTACACCAGGAGTTTAGAATTTGAACCGTACATTACGCAATATTATTTTGTAATAAATTGCTTTATAATCAAACGTTTTAACACTGTATTCTTTTAGTCTTTTTAGAGGTCAGTTGCAAATGTCAATGGTCGCCAGCGGCCACGTAACTACTGCTTGCTCAGTTCGTTCTTTCTTCCCTTTAAAGAAATCCAATTAGTTTTGCTAAGTCGATGCGTATCGTATGTTTGTATTTGAGTAGATATGTCGCAAGTATTGTACTCGTTTCAAAATTTCTGTTTGTTCTTATTTTGATTAAAATTTAACACAATTAAGTACCTAATAAAATGTTATTTCGTTCGTTACTCACCGAGATGTTAGCGCAAGAGAGCGAAGATTGTTTTCTAATTGTACACTTGTAAATAAAATCCAGTTCACTGCATCGTAAATCAAAGACGTAATTTGATACAATGTTTTACCTATTAATACAGTTCTAAATGCCAGGCCGTTAATTCGAGATTTTACTAATTAAAGAAATTAAGTAAATAATACGTATTTACGTCATCAAAAGATTTAATTAAAGCTTACTTCCTATGAACATTATGTATGGAGTGTTACATAAAGTAGAAACTATTAGGAGTTGTGTTATTATCAATATTATGATGATTATTTATTCATGAGTTTCGTAAATTAAGATGCGTGTTTTTTGCATACATTCTTACTACTTGATAATTGCCTCATACATCTTAGATAAAAAGATATTACGACAATTGCGTTGATAGCTGCGGTACATTAAACAATATACTTGGTGTTATATATTTTGCAGTTATAACTTTAAAATTATGTTTATGATACACCGATTACCTATGTAGTAATGAAAATTCTGTTCACAAAAATAATCATAATTGTTCTCGTTTCTAAAATTTATAAAAGATTAGGCGTGTTGGTGTAGAGCGCTTGTTGCCGCTAGGAAAAAATTGGACATCTAAAAGAGCGATTAATAAAAGCTGTAAATAACGATAACTGTCAAAATATTTGCGCGTAAAGTTTCGTTACGCAATGTAGGGCACATAATACGAAAACCTAACGGGTACTAATCCGTAGATGAGCCGTCGCTTTCGTAGGAACATCTGCGACCGCGAGAACAACGACGAACGAAACAAAAACGAAATGAGAAAGGTTCGGAAAGTCGTATTGTGGCAAGTTGCGATGAAGTAGCGAGGGGGGCTGGGCTCTATTGTGCTACGTCTCATGCCAGTATTTCTCTATAGCTGGCGCGGTACGCTGACCTCGACGTTTTTGTCAAAATACTTTTTTCTTCGCGACTATCACAAAGAAGACAAAGTAGCACAGGCTAATGTAATGGACACCAATACAGGATACAGAAATAAATACTTATCTATTTAGAAAAAAAACATAGTATGTTGTTTTCGAGTTTTGTTGCGTATGAAGGCTCTACGGCCGTTTAGCACGTATAGGAATGGCATACTTTATGTGCCAAGGAGGATATTAAAGACAGTCCTTAATTCGCGATACCCGTATTTTATGTAAAACGTAAAACAGTTTACGAGCCGCATTACACGTGACTTGCTTACTCAGACAATCATTGTAGAAATTTCTATTGCCACTAAACTTTTATATCGCTTGTTTACAAGAATCAATAATCGCCCAAACGGTCATAATTTAGTGATAAATGATCCGTAATTGCGCTCATCGTTTTAAGCATTTCGTTTGTTTCTTAAGCGTGAACTATAGCGTTGTACCTATTTGGTTCATATTTATTGTAGGTACACTTACAAAATTTCAAATAATTGAGACAATGGAAAAAAACTTCCAACAACCTATTTTAGTGCACATTTAAGTATTTGTTTTTTTTTAAATTCAAATTCAAAAGTCATTTATTTAATAACATAACACTTTTTGCACGTCAATATGAAACTCTCACTAAAACCTTGCTAACATGAAAAATAATTTCCGCTAAATAGTGAAATAGAACATGATACTAATAAAACGCTAAGCACTTATTGCCCTAGAATGGGAACAACTGTCGAAGCCTTCCCATTTTTATGAAGATAAAGAAGTATGAACGGCGGCAGCGCTGAATGTTATGGAAGATTTCTGTTCAGATTTATTCTTACATTATCAGTGTTTGAAGCGATGTATTTCGTGCACCGATGCCGGTAACGCGAACGGAACGGTGCCAGCATCTCAATTATTTTCACTAGCGCCACCGCGAGTGTTCGATTGTAGATCTATACATTTTCTTTCCCTTTTCGGTAATTTAAACAACCAGTATTACGATAATATATTATTCTGTCTTAAAATATTCTCTATAAAAATCTTTAGCCGATGTTCGCTTACAAAAAATATAGATAAAATGTCAAAGCTTTATTCGTCTGAATATACATTATGACTCTTTAGAGTACGTCAAATGCGTACTCTAAAGGGTCATAACGCTGATCATAGTGCAATATGTTATAAAGTAATGGTTTCCAACGAACCTTTCAAAGAATTTTAATATTTAAGAGCGATCGTAGAGGAAATTAGTCGCATCTGCAGATGTAATTTTTGCGGAGTTTTCACAAAGCATAACTCCGAATGCGATGTGCTTGCGAACCTTCTGTTCCGTGCCGTGGCCAGACTGAATACAATTACTGGATAAAGTAATTAAATTGCCAACTTAGAGTTTCCTAGCTGCATATTAAGAGGGAGAAAATGTTATAATATGAAGTTTTAATGAAACATCCAAGGTGTTACATACGAGCGAAACTTCGGTCTGCCCACTCTTTTAATCCGCTAAAGAATTTAACGCTTGCGGACTTGTAGCATATCCGTTTCCGCCTCTTAGTTAGGAATATATTGTTAAAGTTTATAAACTGATGTTATTACACTTCAAGTTCCGAATTGGGGTTTTATTTTAAAAGTCCAGCGTATATGTACGGGTACCTAATTCAGATAGTATTGATGAAAAACTAGATTATAATACTATAGATAAAGAGTTTTATATGGTCTTTTGTTTATATTTGTAGTGTATTTTTCAGTAAGTGTTATTATTAATTGACGATTTTTTATTGAATGAGGATTCTGTTATAATAAATAAATTATATTATTCGTATACAGAAACGACGTACGTCAGACGTATAATGTACATGGGTACATACGTACACATATAAACTAGGAAAAAAATAAGTAAGAAGCATTGAATTTGAAGGTTTACGTATTACTAAATCAGTGGGTAAGTAATCTGGCATCGTATCCGAACGTTTCTATTTCTGCGGCTCCGTCATATTCATAAAATATTTTCCCCATTTCATCTTGTATGTCGCTTTCTCTTCCCGACTTTAATAAAGCACCATTCGATACTTTGATCATAACGAGGTGGGAGAAAAATCATTTTATATTTCGATCAAGCTTTATATAGCTGTATCATTTTTATACGAATGAAACCTTTTTATTTGAACAATATGATATTATGATTTTGTACACGAATGTTATTTATAGTTTGTTTTAGCTTTTGATACTAAACGTTGGATGTTTGTGATTTCATTGTCTTGGTGCTTTCGTCGAAAATGTACCTAAATCTTATTGTGGAATGATTCTAAGTGCATACCTAATAATGGACGGTTTGAAAGCATTATTTATAACACGCTACACATATCTATAAAATAAAATATATTTTAAGTGAATTAGTACACTGATTATTAAAACATTGCAATATATTAACATAATAAAACAACAGATTTTATTGAAAATCAATAAATATCTTGGTCGGATATGATTTTAACGCTAAGTAAGGTCTACAGGCTATTCCGTTTAGTGTTAGTATTCTGTTCATCATAATATTTAGATTATTATTATTAAATATTCAACGAATGAAATGAGGAGCGAAAAATTGAATGAAAATCATTTGCATTTGCTCACAAACGAAGTAGCGCATGACTTGCAATTAAATGTTGTACATATTATATTCTTATGAGGCAGTAGGTATGTATAAACACTACAAAATTCTTTACATTCCTTAAACGAGCGTAGCCACCCTTTTAAATTACGGAAGTACATTAGGTGGCGAGGACTGTGAAAAAAATGGAGTATAATTCTAACACCGTACGTACACATATTTGTACATTATATTAGAACTCCTCATTAACCTGTACAACATCGCCCCCGCGTGTACTCAATTCTCCGGGATTCTTTAATGAACGTTATTCAAGTTGCGGGCGGCGTAAGAACATTACGTCGGCAGAACATTTGAAAACTCGCTATGTGTACAAATATTTAATATTTTATAATCTTGTACTTATGTAGTTTATTCGTAATTAGGGACGATGTGACAAACTTCTTGATATCTAAACTTATTAGAAGTCGTACTTTTCATTTTCAGTTGCAATATTAAATCAGAAGTAAGTACCTACTACTTTTTTTGATAACGATTAGACGAAACTTGGCACTTGTAGGAGTCGGCGGTCAAATATAGAGTAACAAAATAGGAAAGTGTTCAACAACGTGGTTTCCATTAAACCGGAAGGAATACATTGTATTATTCTAGTACACAATTACGATGACAGCACCAGACTTTACTGGAAGCTTAGGAACCATTCGTCCTGCTGTTTCCTTAGCAATTCTTCTGTAAGTAATTTTAACTAGTATGTATTAATATTTTCGTGTACTTACATTTGCCTTAATTCGTGTACAGGATTTATTGTTATAAATGCGGTTGTACATTGAAATGCTTATGTAACTCTGTCGGCTGCTACCTTCAAGCTGCAAAACAATAATGCACGAATTAATATTTAGCAGCAAAAGCAAGTACAGCAATTACGCTCACAGAGGAATTCCTTAGGTTTCTATCGCATTTCTAAACAAATATAAATATTGTACTCGTATAATGCCTCGTTAGTGGAGTGGTTGCAAGCGCGACTGCCGATCGGGAAGTCCTAGTTTCAAATCCCAGGTCGGGTACAATTAGATTTTTCTAATTTAGAATTTCTAGTGACTTGGAGTTTGGATCTGTGCCCGGTGTATGGCAATAGGCTGACCACCTATTTCATGGGACGTAAATGTAACTGTGGAAACGTGAGGGTGTACTGCACTCCTCTGACTGTCCCATCGGCGTTTTTACCTGTATCATACAGGTACAATTTCAGGCATGGCCTTAAATCCTGGTCGTCGACGAGGAGCAGCGTAAGCGAAGCGAGAAAAATATATACCAGAAAAAATATTAAATACTTCCTAATTACATACAATCTATACTTAATTAGCTCCACAAAATTAAAGAGGGTAACTGGGTAAAGGTGTTCATGTGTTTAGAATGAACAAATGACGATGAATTTTAAGCACGTGCCGACAAGCGCAGGCTTGCGACCGACCGCTATGCAGCCGCACCAAAAAAACTCTGAAGGTACGTGTCCTGTAAGGGCAAATAGAATTGTCCATTATATCTTTTTAATTGAATTAATTGAATTATAGTCTGTTCACAGTCTGACAGCGTTTAAGACCATAGTCAACGAAGGTAGAGACGTGATATTTGGAGGAAATTTGAACATTATAAAGTTAGCTAAATGTTTAAAGGTGCGCAGATATCATTGTAATTTTCACATACTCTGTTACACGCGTGACATTTAACCTAAAAATGTTCTTAACTTCCTAAAAGGAGAGGGACCAGCTAATATCATGGCATGCTAATATCTACCTTTATCCTGTTTACCGAAAAGAAAGATTTAGAATAATGCAACAGGGCAATAAGTTTTAATTAAATAACTTATTTGCGGCAATGTTAACATAGCTGGCAACCTAACTTACTATATTTATTTATAGAACTAACGCCCGTCGAGCTAAGTTTATTAACAGTCACTATTTTCCGCTTAGGTATACTTTGCTACACTTTTTGTTCGTTTGTTGAAAATTTCCAAATGGTCATAATTTCTGCACCCAACAAAGCTGAGTCGCCGGTTCTTTCATATGAGTTGAAAATAAAGAATCGCGGAATGGCAACATTGAATTCTAAGCGCGTGTCGACGAGCGAATGTACGTGCCTCCGAATCCCGCGACCAAACTCTGAAGCCGCAAAAAGGCCGAAAAGATGTACCCCGCAGAGAGATAAAAGCGGGCATTGTGCCGTATAGCCATGCACTTTAAGTTCCCGTAAATTTGAAAACATACTTGGTAGCGGCCTTAAATAATACCACGGCACATATACACGGAAAAAATTCACGAGTTATCAAATATTTGCTATAGCACCTCATTTTGAACGTTTAAAACTACGTTCAGTTGTAAAGTATAATAAGCTGGTATAAATTATGCATACAATACATCACTATCATCTTAAAATGACGCCGTTTGCACAGTAATCATGGATCAGTGCTCAAATATCTTTATACATGGTTCAATAGGTTCGACTATCTGTGAATAAGCGGCAAATTATATGTAGGAGACTGCGCTGAGTCAGCTTTTGCAGTGAAAATGCTTCATAAGAGATAATTCCGTGCATTATTCGTTTCATTCGGAAAGGAAATCGCTGTTACAATTATATATTAAAGCGTTTCATTAATAAAAATGTACACTTTGCTTATCTTTGTAGGTTTTTTCAAACTTTCTCATATTACAATTTTGCGATTATTACACCAAATTGAAAATCAAAACTTATATGATATATAGAAATAAATCTGATTCACGGTTCTCCATATTAGGAAAACAAATCAGAAATCTAATGTTTTTGAATTAAGCTATAAGTGGCTAGGTATATTTGAGTACCTAAATAAATCAGCAGACATTCAACATAGCTCGACTTTCCCCGATATCACGTTATATTGAGCCTTACATGGATACACGTCTAAAGAGTCAGGGAAGCGAGTAAATGGTCCCTGTTATCGGTATCTAAAAACTAATTTAACGAATATTGACTAAACATTTTATATATAATAAATGTCACTGAATGAAAATTTCTTTTCCTAACGTTCTGCTACGGTAGGTATTGTATTGTAAATGGTTTATATATATTTATGTGAAGGTACTAACAAACAATGAAATAGTGATCGCAAGTGGTTGCATCCACGTGTAACGAACAACCACAGCCTTCACACCGAAACACAAATTGTTTTAATAACAAACGCTTCACGGTAGAAATAGCTATACCAAAACCGTAATTGGCACCGGACGGTGGCAATGGATACATACATATATCGAATAGGTGGAGTGCTTCAGCACTGTTTTCAAGAGTAATGTACACAAATTGGCCAGTAAATGTTACTTTATAGCAGATTAATTCTGTAGCCATAAAAATAATTATATCGCCCGCGGCTACCAGTTAATGGAAACTCATACTACATCTACTTTACACGTTATGCTTTCTTTTAATTTTTATAAAGCTTGATGTGTCTACATCACTAGTTCGGTTAATAAAAAAAGGTTTCACAGGTGGTGTAGGTCGAACAAAAGGCAGTCATCAATTCCGCTTATCTATGCTATTATTCTACTAGCGTCATAATGTGGGTTTCGTTGTCGAACTTCCATGTACGATTGAATTACTAGGCTTAGTCATTTAAGATCTTGGTATCTCATAATCATTTCCACTTTACACTGTTCAGTGCTCGAATGATCATTATTGGTATTTATGGAATTATACTGAAGTAATTTAAGGAATAAATAATGATAAGAGGCATTAATATTGATATGTACAGACAATATCGTTGTAATGGATATTTGCTCGTAACAATGCCGTCGATATTTCCAGTCGATCGGTGCAGATAAGCGCGCGCGATGGAGTCCGCGGCGGAGATTACTGGCCGGAGAGCGGCTCTGCGCGCTGCATTTGTGCCGGCTCAGTGGCCGCCGCCGCACTGCCGGACCACTACTCGCTGCCATTCAATTTACACCAATTCAAATCCATTTGTTCAAAAATTTACATTCAGGGAACACGGAACGGCAGCTGCAAATGAACAACGACGAGTACCGAACTGCTACATATTTTGTGACAGCCATAAGTTTCACTATATCTTAATAAAAATTTAATGTAAGAATTTAATATTTATAAATGTTGCTGTTAATATTTAACACTACTCAACGGAATATAATTTATGTGTAGGTATCTTAATAATACATGTTTTTAAATTACATTGTAACATGATAATATTCTATCCTTGTCTTTACGGGCGAATGTCCAATTTACGGCCATCAGACCTTTGTTCATTTATCTTCTATTAACGACACATAAAACATATGAAACCGTACGTAGGTATATTTTAAATTTCATTAATATATAATCTAGGTATAGGTATTTTACTTATCTGTTCTCATATCTTTCGATTAATTAGATTGCAAAATTAATGAAGTTATTTTTATGGAACGGTAACTAAGCACTCAAAAGTGTTCAACGGAAACAATTAACAATATACAGTTAAATGGACACTAGACAACTAAATGACGCGAATCTTAAGGACTGTATGTCAGTTGTGGAAGACGACGGTGCTTCCATCTAGGCGATAGTGCTGCTAACTAGGAGACGCGACGGTGCTGTCATTCGTTAAGTACAAATATTGTGCCACTATCCACATCAAAAAACGCTTAACGAAGTATTCTAAGCGTAACCTTACGCCTGTAAGCGAGTGTAGTACACTCCCACGTTTCACCAGTTACGTTTAAGTCCCATGGAATAGGTGGTGAGCCCATTACCATACACTGGGCACAATTCTAGACTCCGAGTCACTACTAGAAATTCTAAATTAGTAAAATCCAATAGCACCCGACCCGGGATTTGAACCCAGGACCTCCCAATCGGCAGTCGCGCTTTCAACCGCTCGACCAACGAGGCAGTCAAGTATTCTAGTTTTATATAAAACAAATGATGCGAAGTCGACTCACGACCACATTGTCCTATAGTTAAAACGTTTATTTCTCGATTTAATCATACTATGATAATATAATATTTTATGCACTTTCTGGTCGTTCAGCTGACGATGTGACAATAGCTCTGTAATCATACGTTGTCAAATGACTGCTCCATAACTCATCGGCCAGGCACGCGTCAATGAGGACAGATAAGGCCTTTGTCCACGTTATAACGCGCTAAATAAATTAAACCTATACATCTCATATATTTACATGATATCAATTAAACGTATATAAAGTGTATTTATGAAGGTATTTTTAAGTATGCAACAAGCATACATAGGACCACATAAAAAATAACAAATATGCTTAGGACGACAGGAATAACAGCTAAATTTATTAATAAAAAAACAGTATTTACAAGAATTTGTTTTATCTTAAATGCCAGCCTCTGATTTCAGATAAAATCTTGATAATAATTTGCTTCATACGTTGGCACAGTAATAAATTGTAACGACTTACCCAAATTACTTATTTGCGCACATTCGTTAAAATCTGTTCCACTCAGATTATTGTCTATGTACGTATGTAGTTATCGCCATAACATATTATGCGTTATAGCATAAGTGTGCTACTTACGCACTGAGGTACATATCCTGATTCAGGACAAATTGTTCTGAAATATCTATATTAAGGTCTACTATAGGCGGGTAGACGGCAGCACGCTTCTGAAATAAATTTGCGCTATATTTGTAGGCAAGCGAGTAAATTTCTAAAATGCAGTGAATTTTAATGAGAACGTTCGCTCTACATAGACTCTTTTATGGTTCACTTAAAATGGAAATAGTAGCGAAGAGATGTTTTGCTTAATACTCCAGTGGAAACTATTAAAAGCGCTACATGTACCTAAATTACTCTCTATGTTAATTACACGTATATAATGAGGAACAGCAAGATGTTTTGTTTTATTACATACATTGACCGAATTTAATGTATTGTTAAATAATTATTAGTATATAGCTGAAAAGGTGCATTGTAAGTATATTTAGATTACATATACCTATTAAACGCATTAACAAACAACCAAGATTTTCCTCAGAAAAAATTACTGACATTATTTGCTGTATATTTAGTTCAAAAACCTCGGTGCTCATCTACTGCATAGTTAAACTATTGTATCGTATATTGTTTCTTATTACTTACATCTTATGTGTAATACGTAGTGCCCTATCAGGAAATCACAAGAATTAAAAAATATTAGATATTCTCATATACAGAGTATTACATCGATCTGGCCAGGCTTTACAACCTATAAATCACTTGTAGTATAACAAAACCCTTATTTACGAAAATCGAAGACCGCCCTTTCCAAGTTATTGGCGTGCTAAAAAATTTGTTTTCAAGACTCAAATCTGCCACAAATAATCGTAGTATTCTCTCAAAAGAGGTTCTAATTTAGCTCATAACATTTGTTATAAAAAATTATTGACTTTAGATCCTTTTAATAAACTTTTTTAAATACAAAGTTGACCTGTCAGTATAATATTCCGGAACCATAATGCATACATACTGAATAAGAATGTAAGTATTTGAATTACTTTAAAAGGTTTCCTACATCTTTTTCAGTATTATCACATTAGTATCCACTCAGGCTGAAGGGGATTATTCACATAACCATTGGCCTCATGATATTTACAGTTTATGTATCAACTGATTTAATTATGAATTTTCATAAAATATGTCCATCGAAAACCTCATATGCAAAATTTAGTGTTTACGTTTTAGTATAGAAGAAATGATTTAAAGTGATATGTGGTGTCCAAATGAAAAACCTCGAAAGCACTTTTTCGTGTTTTCCATTAATTTCGTAGACAAAGTGGAACGGGCAATACTGTCGTCCAATGATAAAGTTCAAAATATCACTTGTCATGTTACGACGGATTAACCAACTTTTGCGTGGCTCGAGGCCGGTAATTTCGTGATTTATTCTCATTGCCATGATTCGTTTGTACGATTAATTTAAATAATTATTTCACATGTATGTGTATGGTGTATGGCAATAGGCTCACCACTTATTCCATGGGACTTAAACGTAACTGGTGAAACGTGGGGATGTAGTACACCCCTCTGCCTACCCCTTCGGGGATTACTGGCGTGAAACCACGTATTTCCCATGTATACAATATATTTCTGTTTGTATGGGTGATAAATTGATGATTTTAAATAGATCACTGATTATGATAGATGATGAATTTAAATTACTATTTTCCATGAACACAATTTATTTGCATTCATAAAACGTAAATTATTATTAATATTATAAATATTTTTATATATATGACAATCTTTAATGTTAAAAACTCTTTACATGCTAACACATTTTTGACAACTTTTAAGTGTTATGTATTTTTATACAGTTTATTGTTCAAAATATAACAAAATGAAATGTGTTAATTAAGGGTTTTAATGAAACGTTACAATTTATTGTGGTGTAAGCGACACTTGGTCTTGCATCATGATTAAAATCATTGCATATTTCATCATAATCATCGTTATCATCATCATCAGCCTACTCCCCTCCTCTGCTGGACATAAAATACCATCTTTATTTTTAATCGGAGTTCATTAATGTGTTTTTTGAAAAAAGATTGTACTAAAACAGTGTTATGTACGAATGTAACGAACTACGTATGATATTGTTACGTAATGAAAACATAAGGTCATTTAATGAAAAATGTATCATTAATTTGAACCAAATTTAGTTGTTTTCCAGTCAATTCATAAACTAAAATGTTATCCTATCTAAACTTTACCACTCAAACTCGAAATTGCTAAATGAACTTTAGTTTCGTTACGAACTTAGGTCTATTATTAACACGCTACTAAAATATTATTTAAATATGGAACATTTAATGATGAATATGTCGTGCCACTCATTTCAGTTACATGCATAATTCCGTTTTGTTTAAAAAATAGTAAGTTTCTTCACAATTAAAATGCTTTTATGCAATTTTTAAGCATCCAGCTTCTACAAAAGTATTTATAAATACGGTATTTTTACAACTTTTTAAATTAATTGAAGTACTTACGTAACGATGTGGACATTGAAGACACAAGTATTGAATATATTATGAGATTTAAATATAAAATAACTTACATTACACCATCTTTTCCATGGGACTTAAACGTAACTGATGAAACGTGGGAGTGTACTACACTCTTCTGCCTACCCCTTCGGGGATTACAGCAGTGATGTTACATTACATAAATGAGTATGAAGCTTTACAACGAGGTTTTCAAAACTAGCAGGAAGTTAAGTTCAAATTTGACCTTTATCGGCCATCGTACAACTGATTCTGTTGAAAATGTAACATCAGATTACTCGTGAATTTTTTAAATAATCTATTAACATGTGTAACGTTGAAAAGCTCACGCAACCAATTTAATTATCGGAAATTACTGAATCACTCGTTCACCTTTACAACAGTACGTCAAATGGTAATAAATACTCGTACATACATTTGTCATGACGTGTGTCATCTGTCTGCCCCTTCTGAAAAATACGGCCCTGATGTTATATAAGGTATAAATAATATATGTGAAATATGTGAATATGCGGCATTATAGATATACATACATATATACAAGACGCAAGCTCCAGAAGTTTCCATCTATTTAATTACACGTTGTTTAACGAATCAAAAGATCAAGATTAATTTGTATTCATTAGACGTAACACTACGATGTTGTATACACAGCGACCTTCTAAAGTATCTGAAAGTCCAATTTATTACGCTGATGTTTATCTGTCAAAACCGAGACGCCTAGATAGATGTTTAAAGTTGTCTCAGAAGTTTTGAAAGTATGTAGGTACTTAGAGACTGTTAATTTCCCCGGGGAACACCATCTCCCTGGTTGAATTAGCTTGACTAAACATTTCGTAATGAGCTTCATTTTTTACTGTTGATACACATTACTTTAACGTACTTCGCGTAGTGAATTTTTAATATTTATTTATGCGTCTATATTTCGTTCACATAATTGGATTCGTTCATAAGTAATTATTCAAGAGTCATCTTTTATATTTAAAAATGTATATTTTAGACTGCCTCGTCGGTCGAGTGTTTGCCAGCGCGACTGCCCATCGGGAAGTCATGGACTCAAATCCCGGGTCGGGTACTATTGGATTTTTGTAATTCGGAATTTCTAGTAATGACTAGGAGTCTGGATCTGTGACCGGTATATGGCATTAGACTCACCACCTATTCCATGGGACTTAAATGTAACTAGTGAAACGTGGAAGTGTAT
>DWMF01000233.1:0-16566 GCA_018244815.1 Parelbella polyzona | reverse complement strand
GTGTTACAATTCTCTAACGTAGTTTTTTAGGCATGCTTACTTAATTACTCCGAAGCCGAAATTCTTTTCGAAATTCCTTTCGAAATTCTTTGAAAGTTCAAGCGATGAAAAACAAACCATCAAAAATGTAAATTAATTGGCATCATGTTTTCTATGTCCACAGTTTGAAGACACATCAGAAATTCAATAATTAAAATATCAAACAGTGCGCTGACGGACATTACTGGCAATATGTCCAAATTATACTTTAGTAATTATTTGCTGAAATATCTGGTTATGTACAAATGATCATAGGTAGTCGTCAAACTGAAAATTTTGTAGAGTACTTGCAAAAAAAAACATTATTTTATAAAATCTTGACAAAAAAACCGCCAGTTTTTATAATAACAACAAGATTATACGTACATAAGCTTCTTCATATGTCTTCTTCTCGCGGTGAACAAAGAGTAAGTTTCCTTTTGCCCACCCGTGGGCAGATATTTCATTTTCGCTACTTTCGACTTCATTCGGCCAGCGGCCTCAACACACTACTCCAGTCACTAAAATTTAATTTTCAGATAGTTTTATTGCACACACTTTGTCCTATACACCGGCTTTTCTAAGTTGCCGATCTCCAAATTTTCAGCTCTCCTACAATTGAAAGAGAAAAAGAGAATGGTAGTTTATTTACAGAATAAAAATACACTATTACGAAGCAACCGACGTCCAAGCGGTAGGCTTAAGCAATGGCAAATTATTTATTGAATTATATTATTTGTTACACTAAGATATAAATACAAGGAAACTAGAAGCTGTAACATGAACATGATACATGCAGGCATTACAAGGAAAATAAAACCAAGCTTAATAAAACGATTTGTGTAAAGTTATAATACGTTTGCAGTGTTACACCTCGTACGTTTAGCTAAATACCATACTCTACTAATAAAAATATAAAACGAAACCCTCCAATATACTAATTGACTAATTATAAGTAATTACGTATAGTATACAATCGTTATTTATACGTTGATGTTCGTATCAAAAATATAGAGTGCAACGGTTATTTAAAAATGCATATTTTTACGTACGCGATGTACATTTATTCACTCATTGTGATTTTCTTCTAAATTTGTATAACAAATTATTTTGATTTACTCTTCTACCTACATTTATTTGTTTATTTTATTTATATATGTATTTATTTGTTTACTGTTAATTAATACGATTTAAAAAACCACTTATATTAATTAACATAATAATATATACAACACAATATCAAAAATTGTGAAAAATTACATCTTTAGGGAAAAACAGCCTGATGTCACATTGCGTTAATATCTATTTCGAAGGGTTTAGACGCAAAACAATTTTAATCACAGTCAGAATTGTTGATGGAGCGCGGCTAGATCAAAGCAAATAAAATATATGAAGCACTATACAGTTTTATAGCAAAGAAATAAAACATTGTAAAACTTATAAATTTACATAGTTCGAGACAAAAGCGGACAGTAAAAGACTGAGCAATAAATCAATCTGGCCATTACTGTAAACAAAACTTGATTGGGTTCGTGGGAGAGTTTGCCGTTGACGGTTGTAAATCAAACGGTAAGGCAATAAAAATAAAATCATAATTAGAAGGACAAAATTATTGGTAACTAGGAATATGGATCAACTATACTAGTGGTGAAATTTTATATCTGAGAAGAAACACAAAAAATAGTAGAAACTAATTTCCCAAATTAAATATTTAGAAAATCTAACAGAACTACTATAAAATTTATTTGCCCATCACGAATACAAACTACACCATAATAGGGTACTTAAGCCATTCGACGAAAACACCCACACGCGTGATCGGCAAGGCTCAAACGTAGGAAACAATCATAAAAACACCAAAGAATGATTAATCGCCGATCGGATTATTATTTGGACGCAGCTCAAAATAAAACAGACATATCGATGATTATCGATTTAAAAGGCACATAAGCAATCAAAAACGAGGTCGCAATTTAAGCCAATTCGAATAAGGCTAACTCCTAACTTCTGAGGAATTTTAACTGGAATTCCTCCAGTGCAAATTTGAAGGTCAGGACTGACATTTCAAATTTGCATCTGCTTATATTTTTACGAACAGTGTAAATAAGAAACTGTCTGATATGTACGATTAAATTAAGTAAACGGTTAGTCGATTATTTTCTCGGCGATTACTTCATATTGAGAAATTTATTATTTTAAGAAGATTAACTTGGCCATCTTTACGTTGTACTAACGATGCAATGACTTAAATATTTTCAATACGATTTACTAAATTAATCATAGGTATACATAAATACTCAAGAAACGTGAAAATGTGACATTAATAGTATTCTAAAATTTATGTACAAAATATGCTTACGTAGTAGTTTGGGAGTAAGCCTAAAAGCTTCTTATAATTTTTATAAAAAGCGTTTTTAACAAAGAGCATTAATAAAATCTCAAGGCACTTTTCTTTAAATAAGGAAGTCGTCTACTACCAAGTAGAAATAAGTACAATGCAACGAAGCAAGCCGTCAGACGGACACGGATCGCGTGGGCAGACAATTTTGTAATAACAAAATGATAAATCAGTTGGACAGAATAACTGAGCAGAAAAAATCTCGTACATAGCATACTTGCCATTTCACGTTTGATAACGTCAGATATGACTTCATTTCTAAAAAAGTTTACTCTCGTATATGATAATGTCATGATTCTGACAAGACTGTCTACTTCTTAAATGAATAGTAGGTAATCGTAGTTGTACAATAATTCTGATGTAGATATAGCCGAAATTGTATCTGAACTTATATCCTATGTATATGATCTGACAAGTACACAAGCTAGGATCTTTAAAAATTTAGGAAAGTGTATAAACTTTGCACGAAGATTTATTTTAAGGTTCACTGAAAAACTAAGAATGCGAAAACAGTCCATTAACGATTTAGACAAGCTTAAGTCAATAGCAGATTAACTTCTATTTTTGGTACTTTTTATTTTTGGAAACAAATAATGGAGAAGACATTTTTGTCTAAAATCTATTAACGCGGATGACTGCAGTAAAAAATATTATTGAAATGATTAAATTGTAGAATATATGGAATCATGAATAAGTTGTATTGTATGACGACTTTTATAAATTGACAAACTAAGGTAAGTTATTAATATCCTACAAATATAGCTAAGAATGATCCACCATGCATAACTAAACACATAACTTATAAGTCTAGATATACAGAAGATCTTGTTTTCTTTTTATAGTTAAACTGCCTTACAAAGAGAGCAAGAAAAACTTAACACCACGCCTGTAATCCCCTAAAGGGTAGGCAGAGGAGTGTAGTACACTCCCACGTTTCACCAGTTGCGTTTACGTCCCATGGAATGGGTGGTGAGGCTATTGCCATACAGACAGCAAGAAACAAAATGTAATAGAAACATAAGCGGAAACCTAGTAGTAAACAAATTAACGTAAAAATGATAAGAGCGTTGCATATACACAAACAAATGATTGAGGGGTTATACAAATAATTATCAATAATTATTATGACAACAGAGAGCACGGAAACATTTATATAATGGCACAAGAATAAGTAATAATGTCATAAACGTCTTCCTGATAAACCCTGATGAATAATGTGAGGCGCCGGCGTACAGTAAATAAGCGTGCATTAGAATTGATGAAGACATCCAGATTACAAATACAAATTATCTTATTACAAAACAACCCTTGCAGAAGCACCATTACAATAGTTAGTATCAGTTTCAGATGTGGATTTATGACCGAAACAAAAATAAATCGTTCAATTTCTAAACAATTCGGTTGAACCACAGCACGATATGATTGTAAGGTAGCGTTTAATTGTGACTATGTTCCGAGCGTATCCAAATAATAGGATATGTTGCAATATATCGACCTTTGATATCGTCTGGTCGGAACGTTATTATTATCTGCATGAATGTACACGTTCACGAAGTGATACGGACAGATCTATGTCGTAACGCTTTTTAAAGCTTAAACGTTATAGCCTGCAGCTTTGCTCGCGTGTTCGTTAACTGCGCACATAAAAATTAGTAGCGTAAGTGGTCTTTTTATATGCGTTTTAACAGCTTCACCCGGTGATGATGTATTTTATTTTAAATTTACTTTCCTCGAGGCTATTAAATATTCGATCACGAAAGGAGAGCCGATTTGTCACACTAAATAACATCACTGGAAAAGTGAATCATTGGTACGTAATGTAGGACATCAATTAATGTTTTCATTACTGACCACAGTTGCTGACGTTGAACTGACGCATAATAGATTAAAATTAAATTCCTAATTTACTGTACATCCGTTTTATATTCTCTTAAATTGTATACATACAGTAGTTTAAAATTTTAAAAAAAAGAGAAAAGCGTTATATAAATTCTGCATAAAAATAAAATTCCTTGACACACAAAACTCCAAGAATACAGAATAACAATTTTTTAATTAAGCGCTGCATTTCTATTGCCTGCCGCTGATTTCGCGAAAGCAACCTCCATAGCAATATTTTTAATTAGAAATTGTAGCAAGTTTAGTACAAATACTGCTTTTATTATGATCATATTGTTTCTCCCAAGAATTTTTGTTTTCATTTTAACCGCTGCTGCTAGCATCTTTGCGTGCGTATTTTAAATTATGTTGGGATTCAAGATTTCCTGTTACTGCGCTTTTAATATGGATCTACTTTAGAATTTCGATAGTATATTTATTTCCTACTGACCTTAATAACGTTTGACTTTTTATTGACGTACTTGTATCACTCTGGTATTGTAGACACTTATATATCGAACATATAGAATTTTCCATGATAGACGTGCTCATATTACTAAGTGAGCGATGAATGCCACATACGCTTTGTAGCATAGTAGTATTAAATAAATTCAATGTGTTTTTTAATATGTTTTGATTGAAAGGGGCACAAGTGGTTCCAAGCTGTATCTTCGGAGTCCGACGCAACATCACCAGCCCGTGACACACCCTGCTATGCAGCAAACGAGGTATAGCGGAGTCTACCTAAACATAGATAAATGACCTGGCCGACGAGGGGTATCAGTGCCGGGGGACCAAGTTTCTATTTTCTGCGATCCTGATTCGCGTACCCAAATAAGAGACTATGGGCTAAAAACCCTTCATTACGGACGGTGAGCCAGCAGCAAGCTGAGACGGGTTAATGATGATTTTTGTAAACAATAAAATTATTTATTCTAAATCCTTAAAATTAATATAAAAGTATTTTAAAGAAAATACGCTATGTCAATAAGATTTTGCAACTGTATTGATACTAGTCTACCTTCTCGATCTTAGAGTTTTTTTTGTCTTATAACTATACAACAATCACGATTAAGACGAAGTTTAAATATAATAATCTCATCGACTGATCGATACGGTGTCGCCTACTAAAAGGTAAATGAGATATCTGCAATGAATCGGATGATATTAATATCTAAAGTACAATTACAATCGACGGGTATTATTATTTCAAGTACAAAGAAAAAACGTTATTCATAATGAAGTAAAGTATATTTACGAATCGTCTTATTTTTCCTTAGTTCTTTCTAATAGAATCATTGTTCACAGGCGTGCCCATGCTTTGTGTAAAGTGCTGATCTCATGGGTACGACTATAGAGTGTACAAGCAATAGATATGTTTCACTCAATATATAAAAAATAACTTCGGTTAAAGTACCATGATATGTAAATAAAATGTCAATGCTTAGTTCTTAAATGAAGCAAAGACGATTAGTATTATAGCCTCCAGTGCAATTTGAATAACGACTCAAAAACAAATCCTATTTGAACAATATAAAGTATATTACATTTGAAATAGCAATCGAAATAACACTTAATCTTACTATAATTAATATGTAAAAAAACCCTCAAAACAAACGAGAAACATATTAACAATATTTAGTAACATCGTTTTTTGTTTCTCATCCGTCAAAGCTCAAAGTTCATCGTTAGTGTTGTTCGAAGAATCTGAGAATACAAAATGCGGGTACGGTAGTCTTGCCTTTAAAGTCAGGTCTATCGAATACCAGCTCAATGGAATTACCCATGATTACTGTAGCACGAACGCGGAAACTATTAGGTAAGTGCGTGGAAATTGGAATGTTTGACTATAAGGCTTTTCGAATATTTGAAATCATGAAATACTTGGTACCTACATATATATTTCAATTTAACTTAGGTATACCTAATATAAAACAATATATTTTGTTTTATCAACAAATCTATGCGAATAAATTAGTTACCCTCATCCAGTGTTCAGTTAGTTTTAATTTTTGGTAGTTTTAGTTGTAAATTAGTTACCCTTGTTCACTGTTTAGTTTCTAGTACACACGTTACGCTTACAATAGTATGAATACTCTGCTACAATTAAAAGACAGGTCATTATAATATTTTGATAAACGCGAGCGCGGCCGACATTAGCGTATTGAGTTCAAATTAATTGCCATTGTAAATAGAATTCGTGTTTATCGCAACTCTACATGGACACTTTATTATGTTCAATTGTTTAGTAGAATAAATCTATTTTGATAATGAAACGGCGGATAGCAGGATAAACAATAATACAATTTAAATAATCTGGGAACAATATTTACGGGCTTGGTAGGTCAGTGGCCGCCTAAGTTTAACAGGAAAATAGTGTTAACTAAAAAGCAAGAGATGTGTTATGATTTAGTCATTTGTAGGGGGAAACCAGTAAAGCAATCTTTTGTTCATCGAATTCTGATAGTGACTAAATCAATAGGTATTTACTGCAAACGACAACAACATAAACGTTTCCATTAAATTAATAATTGTAATTTAATAAAATTAGATTTTTTTAAAACAAATCTAAGAAATGTGTCTCTAACGTCAGACAAATATCAATTAAAAATAGATATTTCAATTACATATCTGTCACTCATATATCTATCAGGACAGAAGTGGATTTCGTAACTCGACTATGACATAACGCGGCAGAATGCCATGGATAACGATAGAAAAGTTGGTGGTCTTGGTTTGCAAACCCTATCTGTCACTTTATGGATTTCAATTGACCCATTTCTTTTTGAATTGAGCCGCGTTTAACTGCACACTGCTTAAGTTCAGGGAAAAACAGAAGATCTTAAAAAATGATATTTACATGTTATATGAAGTATTTTGAATGACGCTACAATCATAAGTCAAAAATATATTATACTTAATTAATCATTAACATTTTCTAGTGCCTGTACATGCACGTGCTGTGATATTACGAAAAAACTATAGAGACAACGGCTGGATTAATTTTTGTTTTGCAAGTTCACTCATAATAATTAATACAACCTCAATATTGCACTTTCGTGCAATGAAATGCTGTCAATAAAGCATTATGTGTGTCAAATCTGTCAAATGGTGATTTTATTGACTAATTTAGTAGCCGAGTGGGACTGTAGGCGAGGCTAACGGCTCCTACGCTTGGCGGGCACCGTAAATCTAGGACTTGTCTAGACCGCACTCGCAACTGAACAAATCTGTAGCTAAGTGCCAAATATCGTGGGTGAAACGGCAAGTAAAGAGCGAAATTATGAAAATACCTACATTTTCTATTACTTAAATAACACTAACAATGTTAGTCTTATTTAATGATAGCCTATTTCATGATCAACGTCCGTGTTAAGAATAACAGTCTTTCTGTATTATACTATTATTGCCGTATTAAATTTGGATTTTACGTTTATTCATTACTAAGTTACCATAACTATTTACTAGGTACAACTGTATTATAATTAAATTACATAAAATTGGACTACCAAAATTCTGTACTATATATATTTTATTTACATGTGTGATGACGTAAGAACTGTACACTAAGATCAATAAATTAAACCAACTCTACAATTAAATTCAATGTGTTTGTTTCAGTCCAACAAAACCGTGCAATTGTGAGCAAATATAATATCTGTCTCTCGAGCCGACGGTTTCCGTCAAATATTTGACGAATGGTTCTATTAAAATGATTAGGTAATCCGTTTTGCAATTAGATTGTTAACACAGGCGTGAATTTTAATGCCTTGTTGTACATAAAATATTTTATTCTTTACCGAATTGTGTTGTGTCCTGCAGAATTTTATTTCAATATGCTGCTTCTCTCCCAGGTTATACTGTTGTGAAGTGGAGTAGACATGAAGCAAGGATGATGAAGTAGACTTAACAACGCTGCATCATCGTTGAAAGGTTTGTGATCAAAGTGTATATTCCCAAGTAAAATAATTAAAGCTCTTAATAAGTTTTGGTTTTAGATGACGATAATAATATTATATTGATCACATTCCGCTAATTTTATTACCATTATACATGTGTACAACCACGCCTGTACTCCCCGAAGGGTAGGCAGAGGAGTGTAATACACTTCCACGTTTCACCAGTTGCGTTTAAGGCCCATGGAATAGGTGGTGGAGCCTATTGCCATACACAGGACACAATTCTCACAGGACTCCGAGTCACTACTAGGAATTTCTAAACATTCATATTCATTATACGCAACTGTACAAAAAGTTTGTTCATGAAGATCTTAAATTATCGCAATATACCCTACTTTGATTTTACTTATTCACTGGAAAACCTAGGTAATTAGGTCCTAAGGGGTAAAACTCACTTATTTACTTGCAGAACGTAAGAGTAGGTATAAAGAAATTCCTATTGCTTGAATACGCCGAAAGCCTTTTTAATTGCGCAGATAATGTATTCCAATTCAGACCGTCTCAGCGTCATACAATACATAATAGACCATTGTTAATCGCAAATGGAAGAGTCCCAAAACCTAGATTACCAAATCAATTCATACAAATACAGATAAAATCAATGCAATATTACATCGGTAAATGATTTAAATTGTTTTATCTAACACTCAAAATAAATTAAAGCTGGTTCGAAATGCACACTTGAAATTTAACATGTGCCTCAAGTTCGGAGCAAGGTTAATTTCGGTTTTCAGACGTTTTCAGACGGCTTCAGATGCGCATTTGCTCAGCTTCTCGCGTAAACAAGACACGTTGAGAATATTTTAAAATTATGTGATGCACGCTAAAGTAATTTTACTTTTAAATCATATGGCGTGCACGTGCTATATAAAATTGAAAAAATATATTCCATAAACGTCTTCATATCTTGGTTTTTTAATGTTATCAAGTTTTTGCTAACACAGTCAGTGGCTACACATAAGCGTTATTGATATCGAATTGTTATTTACACCATAGTAATGAGTTTTAAGTAATTATGCGAATACTAATTAGTGAATGGATTTCTATACGAAAGAATAAAATATAAATGAGTAAGAATTACCAACAACTAAAATAGAACAATGACAACAGAAGAACAATAAAGGTCCTAGAATAAGAAAATCACAGAGTAATCGATATGATTTCCCGACACTGATAGACCCAGATATTGGGTTAGGCAATGATCATAACAGCCTGCAGAGAAACGAAATATGTAAACCATTAAAAAGGGTTTTATTGTGAACGCGGCAGGTCTCGCCACATCATAAAACATGCAGGATCCAGAAAATGAGTGAAATGAACAAATAAACCCGGCTAGTGGCAATGAAGCTTTATTTTCACTACTATTATTTATTCAAAACTGCAAACTGTCACCGCAATATGAAAACCGCGTTAGTTAGCGATTGTGCATGCTTTCTAACATCGTTCACTCTATGCGGCAACGACTTTACACCCGGACACCATCAACGACTACGCGATTTTATAGTATGATCGCAGGGCTAACTAAGAACTGTAATTTTATTTATTATCAAATCTAACATATTATTTTTAAAATGGCTGTCGATCACTTAGCGTCATTTCAAATAAGATTTCTTCTATGATTAAGTATATTTAAAATTTCTACTACGATATTCCTTGACATAGGTACAAAACATAAAAAACAAAAAAGGAGTTGGCAGAGGAGTCCAGTACATTTCTATGATTCATTAGTTATGTACATATATGTATGTATATGCGTCGTAGTTACAAGAGGTTATATTTTCACAAAGCGATATTTGAAAATACATGATTATTTTTATTTTATTCGTTACAAACCGACTGGTTTTACTATGGTACTTATTACGGGCACTTGAGTTCAACTTAGCAACAAATGAGCGGCAACCGCGGTGATAGTAGTTGCACTATATTGAATAGCAGTCTTTACTAACTCGATTATGTAGACGTAACCTTGACTCACTCATAATGAATGTAAATTCATTCGATAATTTGTAATCTACTTTAAATGGTAACCTAAGATAATGCGTAAGTCGCAAAGACTAATTTCCCACAGCTTGCACGATGTAAAATGACAAAATTTACAGTGGAAATGTGTTCAGAGCTGCGTAGCATTAACTGCAGCGACAAAACAGTTTTGTTTTAAACCTCAGTCACGTATGCTCTTTTTGTACAAAAAACGAACCGAGCTAATGCGTTGAATATGGC
The DNA here is from genome assembly GCA_018244815.1 of Parelbella polyzona. Taxonomy (NCBI): domain Eukaryota; kingdom Metazoa; phylum Arthropoda; class Insecta; order Lepidoptera; family Hesperiidae; genus Parelbella; species Parelbella polyzona. Next base: position 6,093 of record DWMF01000233.1, on the reverse strand, counting down.
AAATGTGTGCTCAGTAATTACGCGAACGTGCTGCAAGAAAAACACATTAAAACTAGATATTATTTAAAGATTTAACGCTCTCCTCCCTACATTAGGGGATAATGTTCTAGTATTTATCATGTACTCGTAAATGTGCCTGGAGCTAATCTAAGAACAATTTTGTTGTTGAAATTATTTTATGCTCGAATATAAACAGAAGACGTTTTTAACGGCTTGCACGCACCTAGACTTATCGCAATAACGACATTCCACGTTTAAATTTGGCAGTTCATTCAGTTTTTTTTTACAGTTATTGACTCAGTTTTTGACAGTTGGCAGTTTACATAATTTCATAAAATTATATTTCAAAGACAAAAAACAAAACAAAGATATTAAGGTAATTTCCAATAACTCCCATTCAGTTAATGGAAATAAATGATTTAATTATGAGGGTTGCATCTATCTAATTAATGACATGATAAAATATAAGGTCGGCTTTATAAAGTGCTTAGTTTCAGTTTAAAATGAGAAGTTATGATGCTTTTATTTTTTGTAAAACAAAGTTGAGAAGATGTAAACAGGTTTCACTAATGAATGGTTAGTGGCCTTTCGAAATCTAAAACCACAAGGGGTCGGTTGGTTGGTAGGTACTATCTATTAATGAGGTATTTTTGAATTTATTGAGATTTATATTTGTATACTTAGAAGGCAGTACACAAAAGAAAAATTGTGTATCAAAATAGGAACTATTGAGAACATGTTTGTAATTTTAAGTTTATATTTGTATACGTGTTACAGCTGTTATATTTTGTTAGAAAATGAAATAAGAAAATTTATCACAAAATGAAATAATTTGGATTATACACAAAGCTCTTCTATTTAATATGCACTCTGTTCCATTAAGCATTGATTATGAGTAAGGTCGCGTGCCGTTCGAAGACATTTTTTCCTCGGAGAAAACGAGCTGCGGAGATAAATGAGATGCATACGTTTGAATTCAAAGTCATATTGTTAATGTAGAGAAATTTGTAACGTAATGGAATGGAATGTAAAGAAATGTACATTGGAATAACGCGTAATATTTCGCGAAGCAACGTGTAGCTACGTACATATTATGAAGCAATCTTGTGCGAAAATGAAGCCCGATTATTACGTAAACGTTTGCATATAAAAGCAACATTTAAATAATTTGATGCTAAAAAAAAATATTCTCGACATATAGACGTACCACGGGCAAACCTTATACTGGGCCTCCGTGTTAAAACAAGCTTAATTCACATGATAGCAAATAAAAAATGTTTATATTTTAAAGTACCTACATAGTTCATTAAATAACGAATGAAGTACCGTATACGGGCTGCAGTAATCGTCTTAAACCCCACTCTTTATAATCACTGTTATTATAGTATATAGTGCAGTCCTCTGGCTACTCCTTCGGCGATTTAAGGCGCGATGTTACATTTTATTTTTACATAGTGTTGTTTGTACATATTAAGTTTACCTATATAATATGTTTTAGCTCCACCTTTTCTAACTAACAGCTTATTTTAATTAGTTCAGAGCAATTACGTCGATTGGGAATATTCTCTTTTTCTTATACCGTTGCTGCGTACCCCCGTATCTATAAATCTCACTAGCCTTCGACATCTAATCTATTACGCGTAGAGTAGAGTACACTCAGCCTGTTTATATAGGTCGAAGCAATTACTTGTCGTTATATGTACTTTAAATTCGCTTGCGCAAGGGCTATTTTACGGCTTCGCAACTTTACGAAAAGAGTAAAAGTTTTGTTTGTTTATTTCTTTATTATTCTTTAAGTGTGCAATGCATGTATATTGTAATCGTAACATTGAATTTAATAAAGGCGGTCAGTGCGCGCTAAGTGTGGCACATGCCATACGTTGAAGACGGCCCAACGCGTCACGAAAGGCTACTCCACGACTTGAATATTTTAATAGTTTTCATAGTAAGCACCACATCATTTTAAAACTTTTCAAGTGTTGATTTATATTTCTTAGCAATATTAATAAATTAGTATTTTTATATACATTTAGTGCGTTAGATTTCGGTTTTATTAAACGATTGCGTATTTGGCGTTCCAAATATTTATTTTTATACATCTTTGTGCACATAACAAAAAAAGTAAAAATATAATGAACGGAAATATATGGAAATGTATTCGTGCGTTTAAATGTATCCATAATACGATTATTTATAATACCGCCTCCGGAATTTTCATGTAGGTATTAGGTAGTGACAATTATATGTAAATTAAAATTAGATAATGACTTGCGGCTTCGGGGCGCCACTCATGTAACCGGTCGTGATGTAGTGAGTTACGAGTTCAGCCACATCCTTTTTTAGCCACTAACAATTACTTACGTTGGTGTCAATGTTTGTTCTGACCGAAACAAGATATTTCCTCATACGATATAGACCACTGTAAGAATAAATATCTCAGAAGGACTAACAATTGAAGGTGAGACTAACAATTGAATGATGTAAATACGTAAATTAGTTAAGTAAGTATGTATATCGTAAACAAAATATACTATATCTACTTTTATTAAGGTAACTGTTAATTGAATATTATTATTATATATTTGTATCTATAGACGAAGGAAAATTTTATTAAGAAACCTATACAACTTAGTTTTCTCTACAACAGTCCCTACAGGTACAGAGAGTAAATACAATCAACCCGCACTTCTCTAGCGTAGCAGACTATAGCTTAAAAACCGTCTAACATGGAATAAGACGATGATTGTGATTGACAGTTTTTCAAATATTGTGACTTTCTGTGTACTTACAATAAATTCCTTATCAATGAAGGCCGTACCAAAATACCTAATACAGTCATACAAAGGTATTGAATAGAATTTACAAAGTCATATCTGTCATACATAGTCATGTCTGTACAGTATACAGTACATCCATTCAAAAGCGCGCTAAGCGGATTAGTAGGTATCTAGTTTTTCGCTCCTTGAATTATACAATTATGAATTCGATTAAGTCCACGAGCGATACAGAACGAGTTGCCTCTTGCATAACTAACAACGCAACAGATTATGTTTTATTCGCAAATAATGCGCTTTGAATATTCATTGACTTTTGATAACATCTGTACAATTCAATTTTAGGTACGCGGTGGAAGTAACACTTCTACGTCGTTTGTTATTCATTGTTAACTAACGCTAATGTCAACTTAACATTTATAAAGTGTATTCAACAAATTGAATTTGATTTCGTTGTACATAGAAAACTATTTATGTATATGTCGTTTTCTGATTTATGGGTCATAAGTCTCCTATTAGGCTAAGTTAGATTAGTGAGCCACACAGTAGCAACTCGACAGATTTCACACGTTTTAGAATAATTACGTAGAAATCTCAAGTATTCCATATGCCATAGGATTACTTCTTCATAGGTATATAGTAGGTAAGATCATTTAGATCTATACATCAGATAACCGCATATCATTTTACCATGTTTTAGATTGACGTTGGAAGCAATCCCGCGGTGTAAAATTTAAACCATACAAAATTACCGATTACTATGTCAGTAATCATATAGTAATTCTGATCCCTATATTTTTTTAAAAATATTTTGTTATTGCACTGTCAGAAAAGTTTTAAGCACTTAATTTGATTACAAAAGAAAACTTTGTCGGCCTTCTTTCGCTATATTTATCGTGTTTGTTACAACTTGAGCGTATCTTAATTTGAAGACGTATTTTGCTTCTAAAATATTTTTATTCTCTCTAAGCTAATTCAACTGAAATTATCCTAGCGTTGTAAAGCGAGTAACGCGTTTGTGGCCCATCAAAGACCATTTCCGTAACATATTTGCGAACAGTACTTCCTCACTGAATAATTTATGTAAATGAGGATGGGTTTATAGTACTGTAATTGGATGTTTAAAGTCAATATGGATACATCGAAATGAGTGATTTAGTGCACTGCAAGCATGATTAGCTTAGGCGCGGAATCAATATTTACAGTTATTCCGCGTGTTTTATTACTGGTTCATGAGCCATGACAATCAATTATTTCATGCATATATTAAAGAGGAAACTATTTGAAATATTGATATACGTTTATATATCTCCCTTAATATCTTGCTCATATACAAATGTAGTAGGTATATATGTACTGGCTAAATGCTAGGCGAGAATATTTTACAGGTTACCTTATTGTCACCTACGAAGATTTTATCAGTTTTAAGCATATTAGAGAGACCCTAAACCATTCAAATTCAAGTTTTGAAACAATGACGGTGCATTGTGTGCCTTAAAGAGATACTTTACGTGCCAAATGCTGGTCACTTTGAAAGACAATGGCCGAGACTCGGATGGGGTTTATCAGTCTTTGGTTTAAGTAGAAACCTTTGGTATTCCCTTAAAGTTTGTACCACAAGTTTAGTCTTTGATAAATAAAAAATCATCCAATTTCCAATCATCCTAAATAATCCAAATCCAATCATCATTAAATAAATTTTAACAGTTTAAATATTTTTTAAAACCGTCTACATTTTTATTGCAAACTTCATACAACAAAATGCTAAAGTGCGTATAACAAATAATAATGTTAAATTCTGTTTAATTAAACACAATTTCAGTATTCTTTTTATGAGACACATACCGCCTGCGGCTTTGTTAATGGTTATGAGGAAAACGCATTTAGTTACATTGCTCAGGCATGGTGATACAACGTTAACATTACCCTTTCACAAATTAAAACACATACATATACCCTTTATGATAAAATTCGACTGTACGAAAATAAATACGAATTGTAAAGACAATGCATTTACAAAGACATTACAATTTTAATATGAATCGTAAAGACAATAAATTTTCAGTCATTATAATTTCAAATCATTGATCATTAATGACGGCCATTACGTTATTACTTTGCGTAGGTCATTGACAAGTATGAATTACCTGAACTGACCGCAATGAAAGTAATGTCCAGATCACCGGTAACCACGATTACAACACGCCAAATTCGAATAATCGTAACTTTCTATGAAAATATCGGTAAAGGATCGTCCATTACACGCCTACGTGTTTTAACAAACGTTCGCAAAGCTTTGTGTCCTTATCTATCAATGTAAACAAGAGGAATGCGTTTTACAGAACGAGATCGACGATATACTTACTGTGGCGAAAACAAAATACTAAATGCCTATAAATTTCAATGTAAATGTAAATGACTGTTATTTGAAAAAGCTATATGAAATTAAATGAGTCTTTATTAATAGATAACTTTTTATTATGATTAAACCGTGTAATTACATTTTGAATGAGCCATTGTTTTAAAATGTCGAGGAGTTATGTATGTGAATTAGAATGTCGCTTTAAGGTAACTTTTATAATTACTTAGAACATTATTAACAAAATATTTTAATTTTTCCCCTCACATAAAGTTGTTAACTAGTTAAGTAATCTATTGATAGGTGATAGGTCAGTAACTGAGGAAAGCGATTGCCTTGATTGCCAGTGGTTGCAAGCGGGATTGCTAATCAATAAGTCTTGGGTTCGATACCCCGGACGAGCAGTTTATCGGGATTTACTAATTCGAAAATCTAAGTAGGGGCTCGGAGTTTGGATTTGTTCCCCGTGAATGGAGCTTATTGAAGCTCATCCAATATTCTACGGTAGTATGTATAATAACCGGTAAAACGTGTAATTGTTCTACATACTTCTGTCTACCCCATAGGGTAAAAAACAAGGGCGTTATATTATGTTATGTTAGTATTGTGAAAACCCTAAAACAAGAGAGGATAAAATCTAAACCCCGTTTGCCGATATATCATTTAGGCCATAATACGGTATAGCAGAACAGATGTGATCGGTATCACGTCATGGGACGCAAATAATGTCGTGGCCGGCCAGCGAGACTGGTCTATCCATTTGTCATCACAGCCCTACATGAGTCGATCTGATATTCGTTCTACGGTTAAAATTAAGTGGCTCAGGAACTAAGGTTCCCATTATCGGTGTATAGTCATTAGGCGGTAACTATTTAGTTACAATGTATCAGTAACATAGCCATAGAGATATTAACCATTGGGTAACGTAACGCTAATATAGTCATTAAACGCCAGCCATTA
>DWMF01000232.1:0-16579 GCA_018244815.1 Parelbella polyzona | reverse complement strand
GCACATCGTAATCATGGTTGCATCGTTTTCCCGGTGTAAAAAGAACTGCAGCCAAGTATATGTATGTATATCTTTTATTTTTACACAAATGTTGTCAAATGCAGGAATTAATCCATTTTGAATTCTCTGGATGCTGTGGCCCTATGAACATTTATATAGCCCTGTAAGCCCTGTGTTTGGCTTGGCCTAATATTTCATACTAATAAACCTCCTTTTATAGATGTAGCTGGAGATAGAACTAGAATAAGCAGCGACATGAATGTAGAGCTAAAATAATATAAATTTTAAAAGTTAAACATAACACGTTATACACAATATTTTAATATTTTGACACAAACGTAATGTGGTCAGTGGCTGAGTCGGCTCAATTTCGTTGTCAAGGGTAAGCGGTAGATTGCGGTGGCAACAAGTGCGCGTCGGTGGCGTGCGTAGGGCGAGTGTCGGAGTGTCCCAGCAGCGGTTTCGCGCCAATTCGCTTCGAGCCCGCAGTGGCGGGAAGAGCGCCTCGCGGGCGGGACACACGTCTACATCGTGTATCTGCGATGCGATTGATAACCGATCATCGTTCAAATTTTACGTGAACGTTACTTCCGAATGGAATATTAATAAAACTGATATAAAGGTGACTGTGAATGACATCACAGTGTAAGCTCTCTAAAACGTTCAATGCTAGCCTCTATAACTTTGTCTGTTAAAGTTACAAAGTAAAAAATTGTGCTGCAAGTTTTTCTGAATATTGCATTAGGTGCAGTGTATAAAATGTAATTACGTATTACAAAAATGTTTAATTATAGTTAGAAAAAAAAATTGCACATTTAAATTAATTTAAATTACCTACTATGCTGTGCGGTTGCAAGCCATTATTTTTAATGCAACAATCAGTCCAGTATCGGACGGGTTAGAGATGACCGAGGAAATAATAACTGCGGCGACTTCGGTCGCTCCAGCACCGCACCGGTCTCCGACTCCTGAACTGCACGCGACATATACGACTCTGGAAATCGTAGTGGCTTTAGTTGCGGTGGTGGGAAACTCAATGGTGATTCATGTGTTTCGTCGCGATCGAAGGTTGAGGAGACGAACCAATTATTATATAGTTTCTTTGGCTGTGGCTGACTTGTTAGTGGGGTTGCTGGGAATACCGTTCGCTATATTGGCATCTGTGGGACTGCCAAGGAATCTCCACGCTTGCCTTTTCACGGTGTCGCTGCTGGTGATGCTGTGCACCATCAGCATATTCTGCTTGGTGGCGGTATCAGTTGATCGGTACTGGGCGATCCTGCATCCCATGTGCTACTCAAGGAATGTGCGCACTAAAACGGCAATTGGTAAGTATAAAGTAAGAATGGAGGATTTTTGCGACCGATATTGATATTATTAGTTGAGATTTGTCTTATACTAAGATTAAAAATATTTTACTTGAGTTATTCTCACGTGTTTATTTCCTTTCTCGTTTGCTGAATAACATACGACTGATTCTCTTGCGTTTATTAGCTTAAATATTTATTATTTACGAGTGTATTTACTATAACCTAATGTATGTTAATGATTTGTTTATTATCGGACTTCGGGAATCCAGGATTCTGTGATGCGAAAATCCCGAAATTCGGGGTATAAAAAAGTATGATAATTAAAATCACATAACTGTTACCGAACATAGTAAACGTCAAAATGTTTGACCGTTTTGACAATGGATGATTTTAGCAAAATTCATCGACTCGGGGTATTCAGAACCACTTTGCTGTGCTACACCAACTCGTACATTAACATATTATTATAATTAAAGTGTCGTTTGAATACATTCTACGGAAACATTCGTTAAAAACATTGTATTTGTTAGAAGTTAGAACAATCGATGGAACAAGCAAATTTTATGATTAAACATATTAGGTTAAATTATTATAGTTTTTTTATTAGGCATAATCAAAATAATGTAAGGAAACATTCAGTTCGTGTCAAAGTTAAATTTTTTAAAATTCATAAATACAGCTATTAGTTTTTGTTTCCGTTTAAAACGCCTATATCTGCATTAGTTTAAAGTATGTAGTGTCGGTAATATATTTCTTAGTTAAATAAATAATCTCAATTTATAGCTGTGGCTACCCATTTTGAGTGGGCGATCCGTCTATAAGAAATCAAACGAGAACATTCCTTCGATAGGTACTCCACCAAACTCTCTTAACCATGAATATGTAGGTATATCGTATTAGATCGTTATGTATTATGGAATCGAAAAATTATTATCGATTTATAGTGAAGTACTGTATTCAATAAACTAAAAAACCCGATATACTACCCGATAAACTAAACTAAATACCTGATTAATCGATAACGGATTCTTTTTTTGGTTTTGGTTGAAAATCTGGTATCGATTGGAATACATTAAATCGATTCTTCAAATATTGGAGCAAAATGTGGTGCCGCTGTTTTATATCGTTCATCTATCATTCATTATGGTCCTGCATACTTGTGATGCAAACATCGTATTGTAAGGTGTTAGATGATCGTTTAAACCGAAGGACATATTAGGTTTCGTTTCATTGTTTATTCATTAAATCTTGTTCTAAGTTTGCAATGTGTCATGCCACACCTGAAGTAAACATTATTCCATCAATGACTTTATTCATTTGATAGATACACTCGGTATGTCGCAGTATATTTTACAAAATGTAAGTACTAATAGCATGGTTCAGTGTGGTTTGTCCTAATAGCACTCATAATACATATAGGTAAGAGTATACAACACTGACCAAAATATTAAAAGGTAACAATATTGATATTAGACGCCTACATACATACATCAGTAATGTAAACATTATTACATCGTTCAATAAATTAGTTTCAATTTTTTTTTATTTATGATGTTAATACTGGTGTTTCCGGACAGTAATTTATTATACTATAAAATGCATCTGTTTAGGGGCGACTATTTATTATAGTTTATATCAAATTCCTTTTTATGTTCCGATATATAATATAAAGGAGAAGTCAGAAGTCTGTATGCAAAAAAACATCTCAGTTCTGTAAGAGAGATATTTGACACTCGCTGTCCTGTATCTAACCCGTAAGGGACCTAGCGTAACCTAAAAATACTAAAAATTCTTTGTATATTACCAGAGATAGCAGATGCCATAGTAAATATAAATACAGTGTGTTGACCTCAGACACTCTACATTTCTTTCACGTTCCACCATCAGTTATTTCCAATGAATTCCATCTTTGATTAGGGTGGCGATTGTCTCCTGTAATTACATATCTGAGGCTTCGCGATCCTTGCAGCTCGATTGATTTTGTCAAGGTTTCCAACCCATGGGCTTAGTTTATTGGTTCATCAAGAGGGTCCAACGGGAATGTGGAAATAGTTTAATGTTTTAGATCCCTTTACGGGGGTGCGACGGTGAATTCACTTTTGATAAATTTAGGACAGACCATAGATCTTCACTTTACTCTTTCAACTTCTTTCACTCAGTCTACAGTCTAGCAATTTATGTGTTACACTTGTGTTTTTGTAGCTGTGTCTTGTGTCTATGTATGAAGTTGATGAAACCTATATTTTGCATGGATTATAACGTATTCCTGATGTTAGTAAGTTTATGTAGGTATCTTAATATAAACTGAAAGATTTTAATTCCGATTTGATTGAGTAGGTTTTGCATTTAGGGAAGATCATTCGTCGACTCGATAAGGAAGTAGGTTAGGACGATTCAAAACTTTATTTTAACTTGTTAATTAGGTAACAAAGTGTTACTGCAAGAAACTACTGTACATTCAAATATATTTGGTATGCAAATTTTAATTCGGTTTTTAACACCATTTGTAAGTGCATGTTTTGAATTCGGATTTCGGAATAAAAGCCCGGGTGCCGCGCTTTGATTTTACAACTATGCGAGAGCATTGCGAAACATCGCTTGTTATTTACTGTCGAAATATTCTTCCATTCGTCACAACTAACAGTTGCTTACGTACATCCATAGCAATAAAACAACATATACCTACGGCTATTATATTTAGTAACAGTTCCATTTAGTAACCATTGGCCTGCGTGTAGTACTCCCGGTTTGAACAATTGTTCATCTTACTATGTATTACTTTTAGTTAAAATCTGTAAAGGTAAGGTAACTATTCTAAATATATAATTTTTTCTCTCTATGTCTCAGAATGACATCCATTTTAATTATTTTTCGACAAACTTACCTGTAACGATAATAATGAGCTATTTATAGGTAAAATTAAATCAGGTTTTTAAACATCTTTATCTAATGTCATCTAACAGATAGTCACTATATTTAGTTGCTTCATTAATTAGGTACAAGTGTACCAAAATAATATTTCTTAAATGAATAACACAAAACTATTTTATATAACAATCTAAATCACAGAAGCATTAGTGTAAAACTTGTGTTAGTTGATTTTTGAAACTACCGTTATAAAAATTTTACTGATTTTAAAGCAGGCATAACCAAAACAGAAAACGGAACGAAGTCAGCAAATTTTTTATACTTTTTGAAGTATCCTTGAATGCCTATATTTCCTAAAAATGTTCTCATAATAAAAAAATATCAGCTGGCGGGCAACCGCGATTTATAAAATGGCAGCATTTTTCTTGCCCTTGACATGACCTTTAAACTGATAAATTGCGCGTCCTTAGCATTCGATACAATTACTTCAGGAATGTTTTTATCTTTCATTAAAATTCACTCATATAAACTGGCGAAACTTGTATAATGTCGGCTGAATCAAATTCCATAATAAAAATAATGAATAATTTATTTTTTTAATTGCATCGATCAGAATTTGTAGACGGTCTGGCTTCTAAATCATACACAGATCTTAGGATTTTCAAATACAAAAAAGTTTGTTTATTCTTCACATTTGATCATATTTCATGGCTGAAAGATCTATAGCCCTTTGCATGTTGTTTGAAAACAACACTAGTGTCTTGATCAAACTTTGTTATAAAAAATTTAAATCCAATAATTTAGCTTCGTGAATATTTATTGCTATAATAACAGTATGTTATACGTAGACACAACTACATATATAAATGTGTAGACGGATACCTTTTAGTTAGCGTGAGATGTATTAATAGCGGTCTTAAAAAAACTTCTTCCACGTAAGATATTGAATGTTTGATTATACATAACATTTGTGTATTTATGATCTGTTTTGATCCGATACATGTTTGATGAGTTTTTCTTTTCTCAATTTTTTTCCGATCGTAGAATCTTTAACGGAATTGAATTATTCAAAATCTTATATTCTCTGGTGTTGTTTTATTTTATACGTCGTAAAATAAAAACGTTTTATTGTTATGCTTGAGGTCTCTGCGCCGCTGATGGGTGCCATGGATATTCAGTAATGCCAATACAATTACTAATAGTCTAATGGTTTCGAATTTTGCCTCTCATTCCAGGCATTCCGAGTTCTAATGCTAGCGCGCATTTAATTCTTTACAAAATAATGAACGTTTAAGACTTGTTAACTTTCTACAACGGTGAATGAAAACATCGCAAGAAAACATGTAGGTACATATTTTGAGTATTTTTTATATTGATCTCTGAAGCCTGTTAAGTCTGCCAATCTGCACTTGGTCAGCGTGGTAGACTATGGCCTAATACTTCTAATTCTAAGTTGAGATTTGTACCACCAACGGAATAGTAAATGTATTGATTTTAAAAGTAGATGATGAATCCAATGGGACCATAGACATAGGTTACAACGATAGTTATAAAACTGACTCTACGGTCACTCATTAATCTATTACTGTGATTGTGATTGTCCGTCAGTAGGTATCTAATAGACATTAGTCATTGGTCTCATTGGTCATACCTTGAAATCCCGGCGCGCCTCAAGGAGTTTGTTCCGGCCGGTACATTACACTCGTTAACGTGGCTAAACTGGTAATGAGGTTCGTCAACACCGGTCGCGATATTAAGCCACTTATGGCCATATATACCCACGTATCTATACAATCCGTCGTACTGCTACACAAGAAGTTTAAATGGTACTTTGGCGTTAACGAAAATATTCAGCGTCTACATTTTAAAATTAAATGTCGTTTTTGCACTAAATGTCAACATTTCAATACTATAACTTTCTATATTAAATGTCCATCAGTGGATTGATAAGTGTGTTTGTTGCTAATGATGAAGGATGATTGCTGGCATTATACACTATATTGCGTTTGTTATTTAATTGGCAATAGTTGTTTATTATAGAACGCAGTGTCTATGGTTCGAATTATGAACTAACAGTGTTCAGAAAGTGACCGTCTAACATCAGCTGGCCTACGCTTGTCATACCTATAGCTTTTAATAATATATGTCTATTTACTTCAGGATGCTATTTTGCAAATATACGACATATACATGAACGAATGATAAACACAAATCATCATGAATTTTTTGTTTAATGTTAAGCATTTTTATTTTTATTTATAAAACTAATATACACTAGGTAGGCACTATAGAAATACAATATTGCTATAGGGACGAGTAAATCAGAGATAAGATAATTACATGTATGAAATTTTTATACAAGTTTCGTTATGGCGTCGATAAATATAATTTTGTTCAGAGGCATTATTACATCAGCATCGTCATGGTTTTCTAGGAATCGTTTACTAAATATAAAACGCCTGATTCGGATAACAGGATATCGAATGTTTGCAATACTATTAATGTTTTTTATTAATAGAATAATTTTGTTTATTTGATTAAAGGCTTCACGTCTCGGTTAATGTTGTTACTGAAGCGGGCAACACATGTGAGAGATATCCAGCTTAATGTATTTTATAATGTAAATGTTAGTACATATTGTGAAATATTTACGAAGACAGCTATCCTTTATTTTTACTACTCTTGATTATGCTCGACAATTATTAATATGGATGACAGGATAAACGCAAAAGCGGCTTAAATCAGCGTGACAATCTGGACTATTTAGTGTTCAAGTTGCTGGCAACTTTAACAATACTGAATTTATTTATAATTGGATCGTAGAATATTTTTCTAACAATATCCAACAATGTACCAGGCGTTTAAAATAATATTCTTTAAATTCAGGCATAAGTAACTAACAGGGAGTACCTATATGGAATTAATGCAATTCGTGGGATATTAAATTGGTGAGAAAAACATAGTCCAAAAATATGAGGTTCTCTCGAAGTCTCTGCTTTTATGAGAACATTCGAACGACAATCACGTAAAGTGGAAAATGGGACTTGTCAGTCGGTTAAAAAAAGTTTTGTAACACAATTTTTATACAGACGAGTTGTGTCTATTTTAGTACCACGCTCACTGGTATCCTAATAAATGTGCCGTCGTCGTTTATACATAAATTTGGCCTGATAATATCACTTGACTCTTCACAATCTTGATCATATACAACGCTTGTATCTTTGTTCTTGACATGTCTAGTCGATAGTACTCGAAATGACTCTATTTCACGCCACGACTTGAGTTTTCTACGTCTTGTATTTTCTTGTTATTCTTATTATTACGTTACTTTAGCGATGCAAAATTGCCGAACCGAATTACCTAATATTAGATATTCCAAATGCTTTTAAGATTACAAATTTTAAACTTTTCTAGTTAATATTTTGTTTTGTTAATAAGTTTTGACCAGTTTATTTATTAGAACAATTATATGAAATGGTGGTACTCATGATTACATTTTAACGGTTGGGCAACATAATAAATAAACGGTGCGTGTTACACAGTCCTGCTATTAGCGTTAAGCCCTTAAGCAAGGAACCATCCTATCAAGTCCAATCTTCTCTCAGGAACTTCAATATATACACACGTAGTTCTGTAATCTCTTTAGTACAATTGGCTCACGACTGAAGGTCACAATCGAACTACATTTCAGTTATTCAGGGTTGTATGGTAATAAGATATCAGTGATTTTTCTCGGTGGGCCCAAAATATTAACTATGATAAGTCCGCTAGATTTCGTGGGGCTGGAATTGTCGATATTATCGAGTTTGTCGAGTGATAAGAACTTCCTTAAATGGAGATTGAGAAAGGGATTGATTTATTGTACTCGGGAGGGGAATAAATTTTTTCTCTTCAGCCACATATTGGTAGTACTACTTATGGGCTTGCTATCTATTTATCTGGTAACTTATACTAACAAAAGAGATAGTTATCCTTAGTTTGAGGCTGAACATTTGGTTATGAAATGTTATTTCTCATTAACTCCTTTAATGTAACATGACGTCTGTAATCCCCGAAGAGGACTGGGCGAAACTCTGAGCTCAGAGAAGGAAAAATTCGAAGTATTCAAAACAGGGAGCAATTAAGGAATGAATCCATTAAATAACTACCTATTCTCTAAGAAATAGAAAATAAATCTGTTTTGTTGTTTAGAGGTCAGTCAATGGCAAGAGGTTAAGACGTTTTGAATTAGCATTGGATTGTTTATGACTGTTATCCGTGAAATTTTCCTGAAACGTGACTACCCCCGTTACAAGGTCCATTGTACAAAGGCCCATTGTACAAGCTTTGAAAAGTCACTTTAATGTTTTCGCGTTTTCATACAACAATCATTTAACTAAATAACTGCCTCTCGCTCGGAACCGTCCATAATAATTTCATAAAAAATATTATATACCTAATATTTTCGGTTATAGATGCATTACTTTGTTATTGATAACATTATATAGTAAAAAATCGATCGGTAATTAATTTATTTGTATCGACTTCTTCGATCATTGGTTTAAACATTTTCAGAATCTATTAATAGTTTGAGACACATTCTAAATTACATTTTATGTAGATAAAAATACGAGTGTTGATGAATGAAGGTGGCGAGAGAGAGCATGACTCACCCACTCGTATATTGACCAAATAAGTTACATACTAGCTGATGAGGGAATCAAAAGTTTGCGGAAACTGTGCATGTATATGAAAAGAGTGATGAATATGGAAGAACCTTGTCAGGTTTGTAAGTATACTAACTCGTTTGGACGTAGTATCACGATCCAAGTCTGGACTTATTTGCTTTATGTCTGCTGCATTTCGCAGAGCTGCTGTAAAATATATTCAGTTCTTGCAAACAAATTGGATAAAAATCTGGAACATTACAGATATTTTATTTACTTCACAACTGTGACTCCCAATCCCTAGCGCTAGCAGATCGCGGTATGGCGCGGCCTGCTTAGACACTGCCACACGCCCCGGCCGCCTACGGCCAGCAGCTTAGGGAGTGAGAAGCAGTGCTCTGCGATACCCAAACCGCAGCTCCAGCATTGGTATTATGTACAAAAGCCTCCTAGGAGAGGGCTATGTCCACCAGAAGACTCAAGCCGATCACCGATGTGTGCGCAGTGTATGGCAACAGGCTCACCACCTATTCTATGGGACTTAAACGTAACTGGTGAAACGTGGTGGTGTAGTAGTACACCCCTCTGCCTACCCGCTCGGCGATTACAGGCGTGGTGTTACAACTGCGACTTGATAAATAAATAAATAATAGTTTGATTACATATTATGTAGGTACCGGCTTAACTCATGTGCTTTTTCCTGCATGGCCCATCCCGAAAAACGCACGTGGATTAAGCCAGTATATGTATAATCATGTGTATTAATACTCGCGTAACATTTAATAGTTAATTGTAATAAAATA
This sequence comes from Parelbella polyzona, assembly GCA_018244815.1. NCBI lineage: Eukaryota > Metazoa > Arthropoda > Insecta > Lepidoptera > Hesperiidae > Parelbella > Parelbella polyzona. Next base: position 6,952 of record DWMF01000232.1, on the reverse strand, counting down.
ATAGTAGATAAAGGTAAATAAAATATTCACAGACGGAGTAATGTCATCCGACTCCTACCAGTATAGCATAAAATCATTCTCAAATATGTACTCAAGCAGTATTTGACTACTACCAATAGTGAATGAATATAATAATTTACTGTTGAATGACACCCTGGCGCCTGCCGTCTGGCGAACTTATTATTGGCAGGCTCCCCAAAACGTTCGCAGGCTTTCAGGGCTTTCTTCAAGAAATTTATGATTTCTTCGGAGTTTTGTTGAGGGGTAAACTATGATTTTTGTACTTACTAATTAAATTATTTTTGTTAGTAATGCATAAGCTTCCACGGTGAACTAACTAAAGTTATTAAATAAATGATTTTTAAAATTAATAGCAGGTTCTTGACATACGAATACAACACAATAATATTTTTCTTTATTGAACCTTAAATTCAGTATAGCAAAGACAATGCGGATTATTTGAAGCTATGGACTCATATAAAATTTAAAAGACATTCATAAGAATGTCTTTTGGGGATTACCTCAACAAGCCTATCATGTCAGGATCATCTAGCTAGAAGTAACGAATCGAAACAAACACACGATGCTACAGATGTACGATTACTAAACAATAGCTGTATTTTTTCTCTAGCTTCACTATTTTTAAGCGATATTATATTATGTTTAAAACTACAATTTGTTCAACTTATATAAATATACAAAACATTATATATTGTAGGCGCGTGGCAGGAAATTTCCGTGCTAGCCAATTAACGTTTCAGCGATAGCCTGCCTACAACAAACATAATTATGACTACGCATTTGAGCGTCCATTTATATAAGGAGGCATAGAACACTTATTAATAAAATAGCAAACTGAGCTTTACTAATATTATAAATATGAGTATGTTTGTGATATAAATTATGAAAATGATGAAAAATATGTTACACATTATAATACAATTATTCTTCAATGCACGCCAAAAACAGAAATAGAGCTAATACGAATTCAAAGAAGGCACTGTAAATATTTGATGTACAGCAAACTTTTTGTTGACAATTTGCATTGAGTTTTAATAATCTAATATTAGAGCTACAGGGCAACTTAATTATATGTATACACGCAGACAAAATGCACACACACAAAACCTATTTAACAAGATATCACCGAGCACTCTCAACACTGAAGTAATCCTTAAAAGCATAAAAATATAAAAATGAAGATAAAGGTATAACGTTTTGGCAGAAACTATCCGTTTATAGTCTACTCCAACGCTGAGGGAGGGTTAATAGCAGTTTATTGAGACGATCGGGGTGTTTTATGACTTCCAACTATGACCATTTTTCTTAATTGACTGTCATCTTGTTACCGGCATTGGTCATTTATACAATTGGTCACAGCTGAATGGTTTATTACAGTTGAATTACAGTGATACCGCTGATGTATCTGCGCTCTTTTCCTATTATTGTGGGAATTTATCGGTTTATTAAGTCTCTGATGTTTTTGATTTATTTCCATATTTTCATGGAATATTCATCATCATCATCATCAGCCTGCCAAACTCAGTCCACTGCTGCACATAGGCCTCGCCCAATTAGCGCCATCGCGGACAGGTCCGCGGCTAGTCGCATCCAGCATCTGCCTGCAGCCTTTCGTAGATCGTATATTGACGGTTATAAATTAAAAAGGCATCTATAAAACTTTTAAAATGTTTGAATTAGTTCAAATATATACGACAACATGCGTCGGTGGAAAAGAGATGGTGAAGCAAATACAAGTTCCAACCTTTTTTATATTCAACTTGGCCTTAAGATACATATCTATGATTACATACATATTAGGATACATGTCTTGTAGTTCTTCATTGCAGATGTTATGTGAAGATTCAAATGACAAAGCAATGTAAACCATTACATCTAACTTTATATAGTTTCATAATCGATGCGGGTCTGTTTTCAACTTTCAAACTTCGCAATCCAAACGTCTTATCTAAGTAATCTATCTTCATTTTTTTCGTGAATTTTCTCTCTGTGTTTAAAGACTGTCCAAGATTAAAGATTTGCACTGTACAAAGATATTTGACTTAGATATTTATCTCATGTTATGTAAGCCAGGGGTGTAACATCAGTTACCACGGTAACCTATTTACGGTTTATCCTACGCTATTGCCCAACATTTTAACGCAAATAATATCGTTGCGATATCGTCAGCATGACACAACAGCATATGATAGTGAAGTTAAGATTATAGAGTTAATATGTTACAGCTGTAAAACGTTAGTATACATTTTATACAGTATAAGTAATCAGTTTAGTACCTCTAAACCACTGGGTAGTTTGTTATCTAACTCTAGCGGTTGTCGCGCTTGACCGCAAAGAGAATATGAATAAAGGTATCGCTTCCATACTCATTCATGTTTGTCTATTCTTTTCGAAGTTCTCAAAGTTCTTAGTCATAATATTGCAATCGTTATCATCGTCTAAAGCATCATCATTTTCAACCCTTTTATTATTCCACTGTTGGATATTTTTCTTGCACTGATACCTATACGATCTGTTTGTGTAGGTATACCTGTATAGACTGCAGGTTTGATACTTCTTATGATTTCATTTATAACGTGTTTACTTATAAATATCTAACGAGCAACTGACTATTGCTACATACAATAAATTTATTTAGGAAACCAGACATTTATTTAGGAACCAGACAAAGACCAGACAACAGAATGAAAAGTGTTGAATCCTTTGTTAGCCAGATTGGTCTAGTGTGTAATATAGACATATATGTATCTATTAAGGTCTTCCTAGTCTAGTATTAATCGAAATTTCATATCAAATCTACAACAGAAGAGGTCTAAAGCATACACAATGTCATAGGTAGGAGGTTTAACGCATACGCAACGGCGTGGTTATAACCGAAATTTTGCAAATATTCATAAAGTCCACCACAATATTCAACGATCGCGAACCTATATTTTCGTGGTTTCTGAACGAAAAAGTTTGCGAATTTTTCCAATAACGGCCATCTATTCGACGCCTGATCGCTTCCTGTGTCACTTGACAGAAATTTGGTTGGAAATACTCCTGCGCCCCAGCGTTATACAGGATTCGGTGTGAAGATTATCTTTTAATAGAATTTATAATATATGTTCATCATATTGGTGGCTAATACGTGTAGTAGAGCAATCAATAATATTTCAATGTGTGTCGTATTTTGTAAGTTAGCTTGGAGTTTGTATAATAAGCAACATTTTGTAATTTCTTAAGATAATAAAGAATCTACATATAAGCTAAAACCATCTTTTTTTTCATGGTGTATATGCACATATTTTAGAACAGATGGAGTGTATTAAAATCGCAGTAAGTGAATTTTGTGGGTTACTATTTTCCATTTTTATCCCAGACGTGGAACTGGTAGGGTGATAAGGCAATACTATTTTAAATGGGCCGGTCTATTAAACTGATTGTCCAAGCAAAATAATTTCCCATGTTATCTTTGAACGAGTTCTGCGATTTTTGGATATGGCCGAGAAGGACGCGTAAAACTTAATAATAAATGTATTTTGTTTTCATAAATTAGGACATAAAAAAATATTTTAACGCCTGACACACGAAGACTAAGGTTTAAGAGGCACTTAGCCGTAAGTTTCACGGTACTTTTTAAACTGCTTTTTAAATATTTACTTTCCCTTCTTTATTTCCCCCAAAAGTATAATCTTAAAGCCAAATTACAAAATGTATTTAAATTGTGCGAAGCGGGAGTCTGATTGCTTATTAAACACAAAAATGTTATACCCCATTACTACAACAAAATTATGTATTTGATAATGTAAGTAATAGTTATGTAAGTGTTTATTTTAGTAATAAAACGATATTGCATTGAATAGAATGTGAATGCAACTTTCCATCATATTCAATATATGCTACTCGTATGTTTCTGTGGCCTATAGCAATTCATGGCATTAGTATCACCTCGCATATCCTATTGCAGTATCGATTCTAAATTATATTATGTTTTGCAGTAGAGGCACCAGCAACACAACAATAAAATCTGCTATAACATTTTCTCTTGGATTGTTGTATCTACTGCAAAACAAATAAGTTACTGGGATTTCACTACATAAATGTGTACACATAGACATATATTTTGTTCCTGTTACACCATACTATATTAAACTTGCAGTGGCAAGAGTAATAAGATATTTACGAGAGACAGCAACCGTCTTTTTGATTTATGCTCTATTAGGCTCGCTCTCCTGGGAGATCCTTAGGTATCATTCGAATTGAGTTAACTCGACACTTTGGTAGGCAAGGACTACTCGCTATGTTCACAATTCGTTGAATCAAGTGGCACGTGTGATGTAATTCGAAGAGCCCAAGGATGTTGAGACGCTGACGGCGTCTCGGGGACAATGCTCAGGAAATTGTCCATCTCGATATCTTGCAGGAAGCGCTCGCTTTGTGCGGAGGCGTGCATTGTGCCTGCTGTGCCGGTTCAAGGTGGAGTACGTACATACATAGCCTTATTTGACGAATTGATCGATCAAAAGTTTAGCAACTTTTATAGTATTAGATCATCGAAGGAAAATTTTTTTTTTTAACAAAATTTTTTTTACCTATAAATTTTGTGCACAGACAGCTTGATAATATTTGCTGACTATTGCATTTGTATTAATTAAGTTGCGTTATTATGTAGATTAAATTCGTACATCTAACTTAAATATTTCAATTATGGTCACAGTCGCTTTGAGTGTGATCTTCTAACATAATTCGTTGCAATGCACTCATTGTAGGCATTGGTTGTTCCCCAACAGTTTTATTATTTCTCACCAGTCAACAGTACTTATTTTATATTTTTATGCAACAACTAATAAGTTTTTACTATACGATTACTACGTGCTCCCCTAAGGATGACGGCACCCCTTCTGAGTTTTCCCATTCATAGCGAGGCATGGGGCGGCGCGCCGGACTGGCGCCGGCAGCCCCGTCGGCGCCAAGCGGCCTCAGGTCCTGGCCGGCAAGCGCAGTCGCGCGCCGGGACCCGCCCCATGCGTTGCACAATGAAATACCTCTATATTATTACAGTTTACTTCTTTATACTATGTTTAACATTCGTGCGTTCAAAAATCAACGGAGGCCCACGCGGACGATTCAACAAACATGTTCAAATGAAGTCGCCTAATCATCACGTCAGCGCTCACCATGCACATTACTCTTATCATCCGCCCAGTGAGATAAACTTTATGTGTCGCCATTGCACCAACTTTGTGTCGTACCCCGTATACCATGGTCTGCCACCAACATACGTCTACAAGTTCCGCGAACATGGTGGTAGATTCGGTGACTTGCTGACCGGACTGGCTCTATACAACTTGGGAAGGGCGTCAATCGATCATTGGGAGTATACCCATTATTATTCACTGCGTCCCGACGAGAAATGTGCTCTACAAATTGTAGACAGCAAGCACTTTGAAGAAGTTCAATTTCCATGTTTCATCATGTCGTCATTTACGGAACGTTCACCAGAAAGTCTTATAACGGGTCCTTTGTCTCTGGACATCACTTCAGCTCGGATCGACATTAAGCCTTTCATGAATACTACGGGATCTGCGATCAGGATAAACAGGGATCAAGAGTGCATCCTTTGGCACAATACTACGATGATGACCGAAAAAAATATTGTGCCATGTAAGCTGTTACAGATATATGCAGAGACAATGAAGCCTTCTGGTGTGCCCGTGTACGTGTGGTTACCTGTCACCTTGGCTGTCGTGATCGCGATTTACGTTTGCTGTCAATGTTGCTGCACAAAGAAAAAGACTGTAAAAGAAGAATTGCCCTTCAATAAAGCGCCGATCATTGGCTACTGTGCGCAGTACTGATTTATTAATTAATAGTAGAACGGAGTCCATGTGTCATCATCGACACCATTAATTATTTTTGGTCTGTTCGTGTGTGTGCTTTAGGCGTGAAAAGTGTATTGTAGGCAATTTGCACTTTTATATTGCTAGAGTGTGAAATTTTAGAATTTCAAATTTGTAGTGCTTTTAACACTTGAATTTTCACAATGACTAATAGTATTTATAGCTAGATTACTTGTCTTCTCGAGAAAATATTGTCTTTGAACATTTTATAAAGAAAACTCATTTCATTAAATTCAAATTTAAGGAAAATCCTGGTTGTCAAATGTGCCTATTAATATTTATCATGTATCTGGTTGAAGTTATAGAAACCGTTTATATTAAAATTAATTAAGAATTGTTTTATTCAAGCCATAATGAATAGGTTTTTAACTGTAATTTTTAGGATTTTATTGTAAATCATAATGCTTTCTGTGGACGTGCCAATGTACACATGTCACCATTTCTATTTGTTTTCATAATCTGTTTCGTGATATTATATTGATGTACATATTTATTTTGCCGCCAAAACGCTACGCTAAAGAAAATCTATGTGAAGATTGATATTAATAAACATGAAAGTTTTAATACGAATTTCAGTTGGAAATTCTTTAGATAAGATTTTATACGATATCGAGTTCTCGTCTATGTATTTATTAAATGTATGTTGTATGTTTCCACTTATTTGCGGTTTAACAATAAATTAATTACGCTGGAACATGCTTTAATTTATTTGAAATTAGGATTCAAAAATGTATGTATTATGTTGTCACGAAACCTCTAAATAAAATTCGGAAATTGGTCTGCCTATTCTGCAATATTACGCAATGTTAATCTAATATGAGCCTTTTTATTTTTGTCACTTTTTATTGCAATATAGCACTCGAATTCTAGACTCATATAGATACAAATGAAGTGGCTGTCTGCTACCTTGAATAAAGTTTTTTTTAACCAAATCATAATTTATAACATGACTAAAATTTATAAATAAATAATAATAATCGGCCCATAGTCATTCCACGGTTGGAATATGGGTCTCCTCTCATATTGAGAGGGTTAAGGCCATAGTCTGC
>DWMF01000231.1:0-16597 GCA_018244815.1 Parelbella polyzona | reverse complement strand
AACATACCATTATTATTAACAATAATAATAAGAATAATGATAAATATAAAACAATAACAGTAGATAAACATAATTTAACAATAATAGCTTGTATATAGCAAATAGTCTTCGTTCCGTCGATGTTCGAAATTTTTTAATGGTCCCCATAAGCAGTATTTTTTGTTCCCGAAATAGCAAATGAGTTGAGCTAAATATGTACTTTAATATATAATTATAGCGCCACATACTAAATAGACACTTATCAGGAACCAATTCTCTTGTCCCACAAACATTTTTCCTGGATTGAAATATACCCGGATACTCTCGGTCAGTAGCCTGTTTTACCAGTGGACTTTAGCATGGTCTTCTGTATAACATTAAAATATGTACAATTCTATTAAAAGCTATCGTTTTTTATTATTACTACCTAATACTAATAAGTGATGAACAAAGAAACTCATCAAAATTAAAAAAATACACAGTACATCACCTGAAGTATAATCTCAGTCACATTCAATATATATACAAACTGTGTACAGGTCCGTGTGTATGAGCTATTAAAAAAACATTTTAAGCAAGACGAACGTCTGTACAAACAGCCCTCACTGCGTGGTTCCACCGCGCCCTCTCAGACGGAAAATGACAGACAACAAAGCATCCGGCGCCATTTTGCGCGCAGCTTTTAATATACCGTTGTAAAGCTCTATTTTGTCTTTGGCTGGATTATTCCGGTACTACGTTTTAAAAACTTCCTTTATAATTTTTGCATACGTGATTCAATGTTGAACAGAGTAACGTATATGGAAAAAGTATGGCAGATTTCAAAGGTTAGAGATATTTGGGAGTCGGTGCTCTCTGCTTATCCTGCAAGGGACCTGAAGATATTTATAATATTAAGTACAAATGATAATATATAGATTTTATTTATTAACAAGCTTCAAAAAAATTCAGAAGTTACATACATCTTTTTTTTGGGACATGAGATCATGAGAACTATAAATATTTAAATATGTACAATGTGTATGTTTTTTTATTATATAGCCTCCTTGTTTTTTGTTCGTGCGTATTATATAAAGAAAGCAACATATCATAAACTATTTTCTGTTTTGAATTTGCTACATTCTAGAAAATTCTCCTGGATTCGTCTCAAAAATTACAGATAGTAGATACAAATTAGACATAAGGGCTGGAATCTTTGGCTTGCTTGTATTTTGATCACTACAGCCTTAACGTAGAAAAAGAAATATGCGTGCCCTACTGCTTTGCTGCAAAAGAATATACCGATAACCCTTCTGTTTTTGCTTTCAAACAATAAAGATATAAACTTTTAAAAGTTATAATGTAGTCACCAGGAAAACATAGAACATTTAGAAGATATCAAAATAAAAGTTTGTGTACGTAAATCATGCTTCCATAAAAACATTACAAGGCTACTGAATTATAGTGAGCTTTCTCGCTAGTTGCGCCCGTCTCTAGAGGCGCCTCCATTATCGTTTTTCATTGTTTTCGGCCGCAAAACTATCGTCGATTGTTTCAAATTCAGATGTATCTGCAAGGGACTTTTAAAAATAGAACACTATATATTCTGTGCCCGGCATAAAAAACGCTGCAAATAATAGTACAAATATAAAATACGTATAAAAATAATTGTTATTCTGCAGAACATGGAAAACAGAAATCATTTAGAACTAATTTAATTTTTATTTTTATTTACTTTATTGCATTACGTATATTATGAGTCTATTTGTTCGTCACGAGTTTAAATTCGCGGCACAAAACCTAACTTAAAAGTATTCATAACTTACGGATTTGTAAAAAAACGGCATTTATAGATAAATTTACAACAATGTTTAAAAATACATTTAAAACAATATTTAGATTATTTTCTTATATTTGGCACTTAGTGTTCTCTACTTACCTCTTAAGAGGCCCTGACGTGGCGGTATAATTATAATTGCACAAGATTACTATTAGTAAAGTGTAAGTTATATATATGTATATAAAATTTCACATTGTCTCTTATTCATATGAAATTTAAAACATGGAACGATATAATGCCAATGATGAATGTTATGTTGGAAAAACCGTTAAAGTGATACATAAAAAAAACAATTTCATTTTAATTTTTTCGGAGACGTGTTTGTGTTGGTAACCGTCACAAACCTACCCAGCGGAACGTCTTGCAATATTTGATATTACAGAAAGCTTTCTCGTCACTTTACGTCCGTCTCTTGGGACGGTTCAATCACTGTTGTTCATATTACGAGCTAAAACGCCTTTTGTTTTATACCTATTCTGTTTCGGTGTTGGATTTTAATAAAACGTAGGTACAGAAATATGCAAGCAATCAGTTTGTGATAAGTAATCATGTTTGTTTTGCTAGTTTTAAGGAGTACTTTTTACTACATTTCTTTTAGTTGCACAGAGTTAGCAATTGCAGGCGTTACATGGCAATAGACTCACCGCTTATTAAAAAAAAAAATTGCTGGCGATTGTTATGTAAGCTCCTCTGCCTACCTCTTTTGGGAGATACAAGCGTGATGTAACGTTTGTAACTAGTACAGATTAATATTTTATGTTTAAATGTCTATGTAACATCGATATAATTCCAAAATATAACACAGTTTTTTTTAAAATAAAGCTTTCACGTCGCACTTCTGTTCAGTCGTATTCAGCTATGCGTTTTCATTGTTTACGGGATAAAACATCTTTTGTTTCCAAACCTATTTACTGAAAATTTTTTCTCCAACCAAAGTAAGAATATACATATTCTACATATTCTATAACAAATGAATGCACTAACAATATTGTATATCAGTAAATAAGTACTTGGTTAATACCTAAAGTAAAATATTAGTATTTCGTTTTTTCTATTTTGTGATGAAAGAAACGATACATCGCGGCTCTAATCCTCGAAGGACTACGCAGAAAATTGTAGTACACTCGTACATTTTACCAGGTGTTTTTACTTCCCACCATGAAATAGGTGATGAGCCTATTGCTACACACCGGGCATCGATCCAGAGTCCGAGCTTCTATTAGAAATTTTTACTAGAAAATCTAAGTTAAAAATCCTATACAAAATAGTTATAAAAGAAGGTAAATAATGAAATATACAGGCAATAGGCTCACCACGTATTTTCTACTCGTACATAAGTGGTAAAACGTATGAGTGTGTCCCCTGCCTACCCACTCAGAGATTACAAACGTAATAAAATAATTAATAAGTCATTTAATACATTACTTCTATGTACTGTCATTAATATTAACAGTACATGGAAATCGTATTGTAGACCAAACATCTAACCCATATACAGTAAGCATAAAAAATATTCAAAATATAAACCTTATCTAAATCCCTATACCTATCCCAAATCGGTAGGAAACCAAATAAATCGAAATTATATGATTATATTTGGCATAACAGCGACCTTTATTAGACGTCGTACACGTGAAAGGATGTCAATTTGTATACAATAACTCGCCATTCAGCCGCGCATCAATGACGTCAGCACGTCGCTATCATAATGAGGCATGTACACAAGAGATGAAAGGGTAGTTATTCCTGTAATTTGGCACATATTCAGTGTATCCAAAGGGAGAGACGAAAGCTTTTTAGTTGATTGCCCTCTCGAAATATCATACATATGTACTGGCAGCTTTCTAGGTTTTTCACGGAGGATTAATGTTTCTGAGCCAAGCCGCGAGCCAACGAACGAGTCATGTAGCTGAAATGTGGTTTGAGCCGCTACCTCAGTACTGGGATAAGTCCACTACTTAAAATGTTGATGTTATCAAGTATTGGTTGCTTAGCTCGAGTTATTTAATGATAGGGTTAGCCATAGCTTAGGTCTATTCGCATATTTAGTGGTTCTATATAAATAATATGGTAGAAAGCTCCTTTGTGCGCGCAATACGCTAAAACCACTTAAGATTTCGAAATCAAGAAGACATTGACAAATCAATACCAAACTGACGTTCCATAGTAGACATTCCATTCCAGAAGTTCCATTCTAGAACTTCCAATCCAAACTTACCCGTAAAAGTAATGTATCGCTAAGGAGCGTAGGAGTTAGCGGCGAACGACTTACGCTTGATCGCTTCGTTGGATAATAGGATTATGCTTAACCCTGTTACCCTCAGATGTTCTTTTCAAGTGGAATTAGATACAAATATAAGCCAGTCTTAACCTATTGATCTTTGCGTTTTATGTATCCAACGTTAAATTTATTTTAAACAATACGAAAAGACAAGAGATTTTTGTACATTGGTGGTGTTCATATTGTTTATTAATGATAATAATAAAATATAAACATAGACTTATACTACTGAACTTCATTTTAAAAAAATCTATGAGAACAATGAATAAACTAAGAATAAAATAAGATCTTTTCTATTTCAATGTTTATAAAATGAATCAGTATACACAAAACCCAAATAATGCATTTAAAAATTATTTCTATTGTTTTTAATAATAACATTCCAATGATAAATAAATGTTAAATTATTTCCGATTATCAATGTCTAATGAGTAATAAAAACGATATTTATAAAATGGGTTTTTTTTTCTTGCATTACTGAAGCTATATTAAAAAAAAAAAACGCAGAATTTCCTGTTGTCATTGTTGTAATCAAAATATCCTTGACCATTCACTAACCAATTGTCATCGATATGTTTATTATAAAAGAATGATGTCATTCCGAATTCAAACAGTAACAAAAATTTCAAAAATAGAATACCAAAATGCTCACAAAGCGTCTGTGTAAGACCTTGTGCCCAAAGCCACCGTGTCGTTGCCGCACGGTCATTATTTCCGTAGAAAAGCTCTTTTGTCTACCCCCAGTTTTGATTACTACGCTGTCGAATGGGCTTTGAGAGACTTTTCACTTCACGTTTCGGTCTTCTGTCGTTTGCATTCAAGATTTTAATAACATGATAGGTTGTTCTCACATTCTTTCATTGTAACTGGTTGCTAAGCAGTGGTTGAAAATCGACCATAAATCGTTACATTTTTGAACCTTATTGGTACTAATATTAAAGTGTTTACATTGGATGTTCTAATGTTAGCGTCTGGCACTGACAGTATGAACATAAGTAATAAATATTTTGTATTATGTATTTGTAGCACTTATTATAATAAACTAGTAAATCTTTTATCCCATTATAATATTCAATATTCTTAAAATAGCTCTCTTTTCGTGCATTAACATTACATATCAAATAATTCTGTTCTATATAAAAATTAAGTTCAAATTGTAAGCAGTTACGACAGAACTTTATAACCATCCTGTGATATAAAAAAGTCGCTTTCTGACGTTTTGATATCCGTCTGCATTTTGATTACAATCTTATTCTGTCTATAGTCATTTAAATAGTTTGCGCTGAACTTACGAGTTTCTAACTAACGCATTATTAGGCATAAAGTCATTGCAAGCCAGTCTCATGATATGAAAAAACCGTATACAATTAAATAAAACATTAAATAACTTCAGTCAAGTGGAAACTAAAATTATTTCCTGAAATAAAGGAATCTACGAGGAGTAACAGAGCGATGAAACGATTGGCTGTACATTTATTTTTGTACAAACGAGGGTCACACTTTCACGGCGTTTTAATATAAAAAAGAAACAAAATATACTTTTGTGAAATACTGAGAAATATATTAACAAAAATGTTTTCATTTGTTTATTCATGTATAGCTAATTCTTGTTAACAAAGGGCGGAGTTAATGATAACTGACATTGTCTAACAGTTAACTCAGGTGAAGATAAATGGGTTAGGCGTGTCCTCTTTTGTACATTGACAGTTTGACACAGAACACATATTTGCATATGTAGAGTAAGCGACAAATATTTTACTGAATATTGATAAGAGAGATAAATTTAAATACAGATTAGAGGCCCAGGAACATTGGACATTAAATTAAAATTTTTGAATGTTATTATATTTTTCACGTTAAACAATTTACTACCTCGTTGGTCGAACGGTTGCAAGCGCGACTGCCGATCTGGACGTCTTGGGTTCAAATACCTAGTCGGGTACTATTGGATTTTTCTAATTTATAATATGATTTTGCAATTGATTATTTTAAATCAAATTTTTCAATTGCACACAGTCTCATTAATATAATTTACAATAAGGATTCTTGTCTGTCAATCAATCGTTCACTCCCTTCCGTACATACGTCACATTCGGTCTGCCAGCTTATGAAACGAAACATACAAGATATGACAGGCTAGGTGTATCTATATGTAGGTACACCATAGGTATACCATCAGTACAAAGGTTGTCGATCAAACAAGTGAATGTCGTGCCCCAAACCGATCAGTATCGGCCGATGTTGCTGGCACCGACTGCCACCACTCCAGCTGCTACGCTTTGTGGCCCTTTTGAGTACAACGGCTATTAATGGCTGTGTCAAAAGGTCATACTGACAATTACGTTGAATAAGGGCAGAAAAGTGCCAGCATGTTCATTTTGCGTTAATATCTACGGTTTTAAATTCGTTCAAAAAAAATGTAAAAAGTATCATCAGGCCAGTAATCCCCGAAGGAGTAGGCTGTGGAGTGTATTACACTCCCACGTTTCACCAGTTACGTTTACGCCCCACAATGGAATAGGTAAGCCTCTTTAGATTGCTTCATTCGCTATGAATTAGCAAATAAAAAATCGTTCGTCATTTGTCTTTTGGATGTGTATTTTTCAGTGTTATACACAAAAATTCGAGGTACAGAGGACTCTACCAGGAATTGAGCCTTGCAATTCTCAACTTGCATACAAATTTTGTCAATAACTCTTTAATATTATGCAACCTCTACGAGTTCCAATGTATGACAATAACGTACTGATTTCATAACCAGTTTCCCAATCATATATGAAATATTCGTACAAACTCTCCTGCCAAAATATGCTCACACCTACAAATGTGAGTTGCAAAAGAATATTCCCAATTGTTTGCTCTCGCTTCTTCGTCTGTCAGCAGTAGGAAAGTTTAAATTAAAAATCTTTTTCTATATTTCGCGAAAACTTTTTAAGTTATATTATGAAACTCACAAATATCATAGAAAAATTTGCAATAATACTACAATTATTTTGAAGCTTATTATTGTTACATCTCTATCCTGTCACACCTGACCTGATATGCTTCTTCTACACTCCTTTACCGAAACTCACCTATCTTAACCAAACAGATCAGGTATTGGTTAATATCGGAGTCAGAAGTGCACAGGCGCACACACAGGCACACACACAGGCACACACACAGGTACACACACATACGCACACACGTCCGAGTACGTACAAACACGCATTCACGCACGCGCTCACAAACACATACATATGTATATGCTGCATTATGCTGAACTAAACTAATATAAACCTATATATTTCTTGAGTTTCTCATTATAAGTGACAATGTGTTTACGAGTATGGCTTATGAGAAGTAACGAATCACCATATACTTTGAGGCGTTTTGTGGTAAATATTAGAAAAAAATACGTGTATTATAAGCCGGGGAGGGAAAAAGTCCAATCAGAGCCTAATGTACTGACCACTTGTCAGCTGTCAAGTTGGCAGCAAATTATACTTTTGCCCCGCGGCTGCTTTGAGTGCCCCATAAATAATGAGGAGCGTTTAGAACCTTCGCTCGGGTATGGCGTTTTATGTTCACAAGGCCACGTACATTTGTGTTGTACAATTTGCTTTTAGCTGTACCAAATCTGACCACCATTACTGATGGAATGGCATGACGTAAGTCGTGGCTTCGGTCCCGCGAAATTTCAAAACTACATACCCGAATATAGAGCAGAAAATAATATACAAAATACGTAAATTTAAATGAAACAAATGACAAATTCAATTAGTAATAATATTATCGTAGTCATCGTGAATTGACTCGTTAACTTCTTAAACACACCCAAATATTTACCCTAAGAGAAAAAATACAGTAACGTTTTACTATTTCATTCAATACAATTTTCAATACATAATACACTACGTAATGAAAAACCAGTTAATATTCCAAATAACGCTTCGAAAACAACCTCAATAACAAGGTTCGTGAGCGCGCATTTCTGCCCACAAGTCCCAACACAGCGTTATATGTGCGGCTACATTCTGTCTTCTCGGTTCTTCGTTCCGCGGAGGAAGTGATCAATCAGCTCATTGCGGCTCCACACACAATTGGTTCTATTTTCAGCATCAAATTACCTCCGACGAGACGTAATGGCAACTCTGTTAAAAACCAATTTCTGTGATAATCGATCAGCTCGTCACATCGTCGACTAAATTGAAATTTAAACGCTCAAGAACCAATTTGCGCTAGATAAGGTGCAACCGCGCAGATAGCCACTGAGTAGCTTGCTCTATTACTCATAAAGTCCTCTAATCGTGAACTCTACATCTTGGTAGAGTTGCGGGAATGATGATTTCAGTTTGATTTAAATAAGAGAGCTTTAGATTATTTTTTGTTGTTCTCTATTTGTTATATCGCAGTTTTTTTTACCCGTTTTAGTTTCATCCAGCGTTTTTTTATACTTTATAAGACGTAATCGTGATATCGTCTGCCACATCTTGCAGAATTTTATTTTGTATGGAATTTTGAATAAGAGTTATATTATTATTCTCGTCAAAAAATTTAATTGTATATATTAATTCTACTGTATTTCAAACTTTATTCAATACATCACCATCATCAGCGTACTCCCGTCCACTGCTGGACATAAGCATACAAATTTTATTACTACACCACTACCATTACCCAACTTATTCATGTAGCAATCTATCAATAGATATATGTATATTAATCGTAAATTTGTTATTACCGTTTTAATCTTAAATATTCTTAAAACTCCTCTTTTTTGTTCCAGATAACAGCTGAGCTGATGAAGAACGGTTGAAGGACGCGTTGCATATAATACAATGGTCTATTAATAGAGCGATAATCTAATTAAAAATTTAGAAACCCCGTAGCTACTGAAGTAATGTGCTAAAATGTAGATTTAATTCGTTTTTAATACAAAAAAAATCTTCCAAGAAATTTTATATTCGGATTTAGTGGTTAGTGGTATAACGGACTTGTGAACTGAAAAATGTTTTCCTCGCTGGTAGAGTTAAACAGCGACACAGTTATGCGTTCGTATGCTGGTACCGTCGGGGGGAAAAGTGCGTAGTGTGTTTTCGGAAAATAATGTTAATAAGAAGATGCCTCAACGCGCGCCTTCATCGTCCAGCTTAATGCGCCCATTTGTGGTGTTGGCTTTGCCCGGAATGTATTTGCTGTACAAGTACAACCAGTACCGTCAGCAGCAGATGGAGAGCGCACGGCGCCGGGTCACGGAGCGCGAGCTTATGCACCTCAACACCAAAATCGTAAGTATTTTCTACTTAAATGTACCTATAAATTTTACGTAACTACAAAACGTCATGTAGGTATATAGTTCCCACCGCAACATCAAATTCGGATGTATTTTCTACTTAAATGTACCTACCTACAAATTTTACGTACTGCAAAATTTCTAATTGGAAACCGCCACATGTAGTTTCCAACTCAACACCAAATTTTGTAAGTAATTTGTACTTAAATGTACTTACATGTTGTGCATATTATGAAATTTATTATTGGAAACCGTCAAATTTAGTGCCTACGTCACTACCAAAACTGGGAGTAGTTTAGACTTAAATATACCTGCATATTAGCTTTACAAAGAAACTTACAATTGGAAACCGATATAGTCCCAAAAGAGTAATGAGGTATTTAATTGAGTAAGGGGACATTTTGTGGAAATCCTTTATTAATAGTTAAGTTAAACTTACATATTGGAACATTATAAAATAACTTTAACTTCTTTATTTAGTAATAAATACTTCATGTATAAGTTTTGAAGAAAACAACAAAAAGTACTAAAAAAAAAAACAATTGTACCAGTATGTAGTTTCTACATTGCAATATTTTTAACTGAAATTCCAGATACTTTAATTAGGAAGCGTCGGTCTCCCGTTTGAACTAAATCGCAAAATTAATATCTAAAAAACGACTCTACCACTCAAACAAAATAGAACATTTTATGTGTTATATCGATATAGATAATTAATAATATCCACTTCAGCATATGCCATTGTTACCAAGATTCCATCTTGGTAGATCCATGGCAATATAGGTTAAAAGGAAACTCGCATATCATTGTGCAGGATGATTAAAATGGCTCCATAGAAATAAAATATTATAAAACCCACTTCTGTTAATCAAAGAGCGCATTCTGCCGTCCCATTAAATGTAAATATATTTTGCATTGCAATATATATTTTATATAAACGATCTCTTTTGTGCAAAACGCACAATGCCGTATCGGCTTACAAAAAGTTTCAAACAACTAGGCATTCAGAAATACCAGTTCCAGCTATCGACGTCGGAACTGAACTGAGAACGGTACTCGTATTATTCACGGCTTTCCTGGAAAAAACTACTAATTGCTCAGTAGCTTATAATTGAATTATATTTTTGCAATCCGGACCATAAACCGTTTTCACCGCGAAAATTTATGAAACGTATTAAGGAGTTAAATTGTCCGTGATTCTCCGGAAGTTTTAATATAATGGATTAACGTTTTCTAACATTGTGTTAGAAAATTATCAAATACTATCAGAAATACATAGTTGCATTATTTGTTCCAAAGACTATTTCAAATAATTCTAAATGCTGAAAAAAAAATGTATTATTATTATTATGTATATCGTAACACCAAGTCACTTACTGAGTAGGTAGAGAGCACTGAGTGCCAAAAACCTCTATCCTTACAGACCTGACGTACTTCTTCGTCATTATCTTCTCCGTAACAAACTTCATAAAATACATATTAAAAACGATATGTACAATAAAGTTGGCAACTAAAATAAAGCGATTGAAGAGAGTAATGAATGTACACGAATCACGCCAAGTCGCTAAGAATTGAGTAAAGATAGAGATAGCACTTGGTACTCTCTGTCCACCCCGTAAGGGAACTGACATAGTAATAATAAAAATTGGCAACGTTAGAGACGTCAGTCTCCGCCGCGACCTCGCTGCAAACAGTGGGAGCTCATGATGAAGGACCTCGTATAGGTCCGAAACTAGTGGGGCCATCCCATCAAACGTATGTGAATTAAGCCTGTTCATATATAATAAACGTGAAAGAACTATTTTACACGCTCCGACATCATAATGTCCGTTTTTGCGGGAACTAAGCAAGCAGTGGGTGCGTCGGCCACGCAACGCTCTGACCTCCACACGTTGATCATGAGTCAGGCGATTCGCTGGAAATTCAATGTGAAACATAATGAAATAAATATTTATTCTCGCGGACTCGTATTAACTAACTGAAACTAGTAAAGAGAATGAATGATACGTAAGCATTAAAAAGTCACATAAGCGAATGATGAAGTCAATATATTTTAAGAAGTTTTATTTATTTACAATAAACTGAAGATTAGCATTACAGGCTAAGCCCAATTCGCTAACCTATTTTTTTTCTTATTACTTCCATTAATACACATAATAACGATTCAATGATACGTCAATATTTAATGTAACATACATATTAGTTACTGAAACTAACAAAGTGCTTGCTAAATTAGCTTTTAAAAGTCACAAAAGCAAATAGTGAAGTGAATATAATTATGTACATAATGAAATCAGTGCCTATTATGATAGATACATAATTATATTTATCTACGTATTGTAATTACCAAAATATTCCTAAGTTCACATTCAAAATCACAAAAAGTAAATATGAAATTATATGACCGCGGCGACGTCTTCATCGCTCATAGATACATTACTTTTGAGTTTTCGGAAACACGACCTGAATTTTATAAAGCTTAACATACATTTGGTTCACATAAATACTCGACCTAGATTTCTACTGAGAGTATAAAAATGATTTCGCATTTAATGAGTAGCAACTACTTCATTTTTCACTGCGAATGAGTTCAGAAGTAAAGTTAATCATATGACCTCAAATTATTATTGATCATTATTGTAATAGATTGATGCTCTCTGCCTATCTTGTGACATCTGAGATGATGATTTAATAATTATTATTGATGGTAGGTAATTAGTATGTGGTTGCAAGTACGACTACTGATCGTGAGGCGTTAGGTTCGATATTCGGGTCGAGTACCTACTATTGGTTATTCTATTGGTAATTGGTGAAACGTGGGGGTGTTCTTCACTCCTAGCCTACCTCTTCGGGGATTGCAGATGTGATGTTATATTATAGAAGCTACTCGGCTGAAGTTTACACTATGTTAAAAGTATGCACGTTACAAAGTGGATAAGCATAAAAGTTTAAGGCGCAGGTGTTAAGTATTTTCGGCTTTTTGTGGTCCATAACATAAATGATAAATAACGTGTGGCTGCCAGAAGGCCCGCGAGCGAGTTTTTCACAGGCACTTCGCACGTACGCAAGAACGATAAAATTATGCAGCTATGACAATTTACGTTTTACGGGCGTCATTGGGTATGACGACTGTATTCCTACGTAGCTGTCCAAATGGATTATTGTATTTGCTGCCGATATTTTCAATATCATTGCTGATGACAGTCATTTTTTATCTGTGAATCTTTTGTGATCTTTGAATTTACAGCCCGATTTAATTCTACGTAACATATTCCGTTAGATAGTATGATCGAAGTTTTCCATACATTTGGTCGAATGTTCTGGAACATCATTGTCTTGTTTTTGCAAAACTCGAACACTCAATATTGTCGTGTAAGACCCCAATAACATTCAAATCAAGTAACTGAGAACGTATACCGCATATGAGTATTTAAATGTAACCTAAAATATACCTAGTAAGGTTATATATGGAAAATAGGCCAATACCAATATGTGTGAGTTCTATTAATACTGCAATGCCAAGGTAGTACATTGCCCGCTCTGAACGCTTTCCCTCTCGACCGGATTCATTGTGCGCAGACTATAAATAAAGCGGAAACAATATTGGAACGATTTAGCATTCATTAACAACTGAAGTCGACACTACTAGCAGTTTAAATTGATGTATTTGTTGAACCGGAACAATACATTACAACTCTAATATAAAAATATGAGGTAGGTTATGATATTGATGACGCATTGTACATTAAAATAAATGATGACAATTATGATAATTTTAACTTTACTCTTAATTATAAATATTAAATACATAAAACTCCAAATACACTCGACATTGTTATAAGCACGCAGTATGATAGAATGAGGAAGAACAAGGAAACTAAAGTAAGTACAACTTAATCTAACTTTATTGAAGAGTAGCGGAATCATTTTGATGCGGCAAGAAACAGGGTATCGATCGAACAGCGCTTGGGGTATGGAAATTAATGAATAATAGTTACGTTAATAAGAACGCTAGCTGAAAACTCAATTGTATGTATGTAGCTATAAATTATCGGGTGAACATTAATTTTATAATGCATGTACAGCGGAACGCCGAAGGGTACGGAAAATGTGGTAGGCAATCTATAAAGGCTTTTCTTTAAGAAATTAAACCTTTAGGTTTAATTTTATGGGAGTTGTACACACAAATATGTATTAGATACAATGTAAAAGATACAAGAAGATAGATGAAAGTAACAAGCTATGCATGAAAAAGTTCGAATTTGTACATTTATTCTTCTAAATGTAAAGTCAACGTCAAATTATTCCATTAACCTTTCAAACGTTTCATTCATATAATGAAGAAAACAACAAAATTCTAAAGTAAAAACAATACATTTTCCCAGCAGCAACAATTTAAAACGACAATATATTAATAATACAAATTATGTTGCCATCAACTATACTTGCTACGACGACAAACGCATTGTCGAAATTCTTAAATCCGTCAAAGATTAAGAGTGATAGATTTTTTTATCGTCCATACGCGAACAGGCGTGGAGATGATGGATGTCGGAAAGCAATCGTCGATATGCCGCCCGAGGTGGATCCAGTGTGTCCCGTCCCCTGCGAGAGGAGGAAAAAAAAGGAGGGTGGTATTTTACACAAGATCAAACTGAAAGTGGTGGAGGGTGGTACGAACTTTGGAAGTGAGTTGGTGTTTTTCTTTTCGGTACATAACATTTTACTGGAGGATATTTCGCTGATTTGAGCATTTTTTGCATAACAAATATAGGATGGATAAATTTCGAAACATCCTGAGGGATCTTTCGCCAATTTTAACAATTTCCATTGCGTTACCACATATGTACGTATGTTCAAAATTTAGAAATATGTCATGTAATCAGTTTTGAATTAAGATTGGACCCTTACTTATAAGTCCTTATGATTATCTGTTCCCGTAAAGGACTCTTCGTGACGACACAATAATAACAGCAACATACTATATTGCACGTTAAGTTAAAATATACTTATCATGCTTAATGGAACATTGCAACTCAAAATGTGCAGAAGATAATCCTTAGATTACTGCAAATTTTTCCAATCTTCAGCGCCCTTTCGTAACTTGCGGTGCCCGAAAAAGATATGCAAGGAAGTGGAGCCCCCTGAACCGAAGGCCTTGCCGCCACCGGAACGGAAGGTGCCTCCGTTGCCGCCGGCTCGGCCGGGCGTCCAAGTATCAGTCCTTGCAGCTGACACCGCTGTTGGCCAGTACATAGCATTACTACTTAAACAATGTCCTTGTATTAAAAAGTAAGTGTTTCTACCGTTATCATTAAAATTATCATCCTTATTCATATACTACCCCTAGTAAGCGTCTACGCCCCCCTTCCTCGGCTTGGTACTCCCAGCTTCTATTGAATCTCCAGTTATATCTGCAAACATTCTAACTCAGAACGCTTAATTCCGCTCAATCTCTGAAAAGCCTAAACAATGTTGGCGTTATCATATATTATGACTCCTGAAACGTTCCTCGCAGCGGTCAATTCAAGCCAGTGCGTTGTAAATCAAAACGGACTTACAGGTATTCGGATACAATTAATTGCATTTGAACTTGTTACAAAAGACAAAACATGAGAAAAGTTTTAATCAGATCCTTCCAACTGGATACAGAAATTTAAAGCAAAGTATCAAGCCGAATAGTAAGAAGTACCATAGCCGTGTCATAAGCTAAATCATCTCCCTGTACGCGGTCGCGCCGCCCGCCCACGGGGACCCTTCGTATACCCCATGTCACAACGCCTAAAATTTATTTCTAAGTGTCCAATAACGTACAAATAAATCCTAAAAAAATAAAACGTTTCACGTTTTAAGAATAACGCTGTGTACTATATGTACTAGTATACCTACCTGTTTAGTATACATACACCGATATTTTTGTATGAAGGCAGCAATGAATGTAGAAGGAGTACCTCAGGTCTGATGAAAGTAAAAATATTTGGCTTTTAATACTCTTTGCCCACCCTAAACCTGAACTCGTATGTTGACACTCCATCTAACTGGGTGGCTTTTTGTGTTTCGATTTGTAAGTTTACGATAAATAGACAATATAATTTGAAGCTATATTAAATAAAATTTATTTTTCTATTACATTATTATATTGGTCTTCAGCTCTAATATTATTAGCATATAATCATCCTGTCTAAGCCCTCTGCTAGACATAGCCCTTTCCCTGAAGAATTGTGCCCAGAATCTCCACGCTGGACACGCGAGTTGGTGATAACTAATCTTTTGATAAAACTCTAAACTAGGCTTTGCTGTTGTAGAAAAAAGTAAAGTTATGAGTAACTAGATGAATAAATACAACATATATGTACGTAATAGGATAAAGGTAACAACGAGTAAAGGTTACACGTCGTTTTTATGCCAACATCAAAAAGGTCTTTTTCATGCCGAAACCGACGACAATCAACCCCTTGCCATTTAAATGTCAAATCTCGCGAGGGCGCAACATTAGCGATTCGCTGACCGAATAAATAAATTTCAATTACATACAAGGGTCGCGCGGCGCTTTGAGAATTTTGTTGGATGATTTCACATTGGTTTAATACATTAATATTTTACTCTTATTCCAACATCACGCCGATATTACACCCAAGGGATAGGCAGTGGAGTGTAGTACACTCCGACGATTCACCAGTTATTTTCTGACTTGAAACTCTCAACAGTAGAAATTATCGTGTTGCTGCACTGCTGGCACTCGGTGCTCTTTGCTTATCCCATAAGAAACCTGGCGCGACGGTATAATAATAAAAATACAAATCTCGTTACCAGTGTTGCATGTTAAACGTTTCTCCCTTTTAGAGATTGCTACACCAATTGATGCGGCGATATGGCTCGTAATGTCCGTAGTATCTCCAGCGCTCCCGGGGGGATACCGGTGCCTCGAATCAGAAACCCACATCTTTATAGCTCTGTTGGGTTATAAAATGCCTATTTATTACGATATATTTGTAGACGGATATACACACACTTTATGTGAACCTGGATATTATGTAGGGAATACCAAAATATGTATTAACGAATACTGTTGCAAATAAAACATCACTAAATATATTTTACAATTGTCTCTTGAGGGTTAGACACGTGATTATATAATATGTACCGGCTTAACCTCCGTATATATATCTTCTTCTTAGCGTGTCGATGACAAACACATTTTAAGTCCCTAAATGGTAGCTGGACTAGGGTTTGTCATCGTGGT
>DWMF01000230.1:0-16601 GCA_018244815.1 Parelbella polyzona | reverse complement strand
TTGACGCTGCGTTTGCATAATATGCGAAGGAATCGCAAACTGTACAAGATGATTAACACAATCCATGATATATCAAATAACTCAGTCAATACACTTACATTGTAACATTCATAATCGAGGGTCCTGTGATTTATATCAGATCTATAAATAATTGTAGTTCGAGATGCAGTTTTACTGATGCTACACAAAGGTGCTATTGAACATCGAAATAAAACTGAACAAAGATGCATAGAAAGCGATATCTTTGAGACGGATAGCTTTCGAACGCGTCACAATGTTGCAAAATTAACTGCTGTAGTAACATTAACATTAGCGGACATAAAATAACCGCCAATAAGTCGAAGCACGCATCAAAACGTCGACAAAGCAACAGGTTCTTGGCTCGACAAACACATCGTGTTTACATTACGATCCTGGGGCTTCATTTAATAATTCTCGGGAACTAAAAGCCTTTGAACATTTCATCAGATGACCCTCGCTGTTTGCACACACTCCTGCGTCGAGATGCTAATGTGGACACAAGGACCTGTATCGCCGATCGGCCTCCGATGGTTTTATTGTTAGCCATCCCTTCCAATCGCTTTGGCTTCTTCTATTTCACTGTTGTCCTTTGCTGTTCGATCTTCAATGATATCTTGTTCAAACATTCCATCGAAGTTTTTCCTTTTTTGTTCAATCGCTTTTTTGTTTTTTCTAGGAACCGGGGTTGCTTTAATTTATACGCCTTTCTACAATAGCGCATATAACATAGAAATATATGGACATGTTGTTAAGTGGATTACTGATGGTTAGCTGAAAAGTCAATGTCAGGAAGCTACAAGCGTTCAGCGTTGCTAAAGTATTTGAGCAAAACAAAAGGTGATAAGGAGAGGTAAATAACCTGACCTATTGACGGCGTGACGAGCGTACACATGTAACATATAGGGCCGCCAGATTTGTAACCGAGCAAAGTCCAGACATCACAGAAAATATAAATGATGATTTTATTTTCAAATTTGATCATAGAGTAATTAATAATAATTTTTGAAAACATCAATAAGACAAATAAGGAGATTTAAAATCAAATAAATATTCATTAATTTTACTTTAAGTTGTAGTAAATATTGCAGATCATGAAATAATGTGATTCATTTATGATTAAGTATGTAATATTAATATGAGTGGAGTGAAAAAATCTGTGTCAGACAGCCCTGGCTTGACGCGATGAATGCAGCGACGCGGCGCTAACCTCATGCTCGACAGCTGTTTAACGCTCTCAATGTTTTACTAAAACACATCCTATGCCAACTTTTTGCTCACATATTACACATTAGTTTCTATAGATCATTACGCTTAACACTAAACTGAATTGTGTTCAATACAGCCCATATTATGTCTTTCTTTTGAAATGTGTATATAAACGTAAAACAAATACATATGTACATACAGAGAACACAAATTAACCTGAATTTTTATTTTACATTTTTCTAACAGAACAAGTGAGTCCTAGCCGAACTAACGAACTGAATTGAAATTATTCAGCTACTTAATTTTATTCAAAATACCACAACAGCGGTAAGTAGAAAGAGATCGTGTCGCTTATTGTGATGATAATTATTTTAGAAAACAAAAACAAGAAAGCGGGCGGTCAAAGATGTCTATCTGTTAATTATTGTCACCAAAATGGCCGCCAGTACTGTAAAAGACTCAAAATGGCGGAGTGACAAATCGCCGGTTTTCGTATACGTTCCGTTGATTGACGCGTGCCAGATTCCGTGGCGTCAATTTTACTTTTATACATATTTATTTATGCGTAGAAAGCGCAAATAAGAACAAGTTCTGTTAAAGTTGTGATTGAAATAATGAATCTATGCATG
Source organism: Parelbella polyzona (assembly GCA_018244815.1). Lineage (NCBI taxonomy): Eukaryota > Metazoa > Arthropoda > Insecta > Lepidoptera > Hesperiidae > Parelbella > Parelbella polyzona. The sequence continues at coordinate 14,745 of DWMF01000230.1, read as the reverse complement.
CGAAGCTTGTGGAAGACGAGCAATTAATATCTACATTAGAGACAATATGGACTCGTAGCTATTAACACAATATTTGACATTGGAAAATATCGAAATCGTTGAGACAATTTCGAAGCATAGCAATACCAGGCGATTCAATATTGACACTTCTCACGAGCGTCGCCGGCGGACGCGGCTCGTGCCCGAGCGAACGCGCTGGCCTTATTCCTTCCGCTTTTCACACAAATAGGTAATAATCGATCGCTTTTATTGCGTGCCGAGTGTAGGCGCGCCCGCGCCGCCGGCGGGGTGATAGTTCGAGGAATATTTTAAAATATAACATGTCGTTTGCATACAACTGCGATGCGCGTCCGAAGGGGCTAAGTGGAACGACAAACCAACGCCGAGGATATATAGGTTTACGTTTGAAGAAATGACACTCGCATCGACATCCACGTCAATAATCCGTCGGTCAAACGCCCGACGCGTTGCGTAAAAACGGCGTAAAAAAAGATTAAATTCGTCCTGTCAACCGCGAGGTTCACCTTTATTTACATCGCTCGGTTATTCCGTAAACCTGCAAACAACCATCATTGTATATAAAGCCTTTGTTGTATTCGTGTGTTTGTGTTGAGTCACGGCGTAAGGAGACGTCGCGAATTCGCAAAACATACGATCGCGCGTGACATTACAAGCAGCGCGCTTTTTTGAGGAAAACAAACATCTGTAATAATACCGTTGGTATAAACGAAAGCAAAGTACCTTAATATGCGGCTGGTACATGGGGAAGTTTATGCGATAATGGAAACAAAACGTACGTAATTGAGTTGACAAATGAGTATTTCATATATTTTTATTCAAACTAATTATAAAAACCAAACAAATAATGCCTAATATTGGAAGAATAATGGCAACACATATTCGTAGCTAATAAGGCCTTTGCACACAATGTAGATGCTAGCGCTAAATATTGGATCAAAGGGGCCTTTGGACGGATGTGGTTTTCTGAGTACTAGATAAATGATGGCCGACTTGTGTCATTTCCTTTCGAAAGTGTTAGCTGTGCCTCGTGTGGGCAAATCCACGTCACGGTATGACGACTTCGTGAGCTACGTTTAAACAAAGAATAAGGTTATTTTGTAGAATCAATCGTGTGAGGTCACTGAAGGCATGAACTGAAATTCGTTAGCGTGAGAGGTGTGTAAACAAATAAACATAGTAACAACTGTTACAAGCAGAGATGTAAATATTATATAATATACCTGCTCCCATATACAAAGATAAGCCTTACGTAAGTAACTATTAGATACCAATTATCAGTTCAAGTTAAATATAACCCCTTCCAAAGATATAACATTCTGTGATAAAAAAATTCTGTCTTTAAACCGTATCATATAAAGTGATAAATGACATTAAAATTAAAAAAAACACCCTACATACACGTTTTATTTTCGAAAGAAGAACACTCAATCATTGAAAAACCACAGACTAAGCTAAACAGTAGTAAAATCTGATACATTAAACGTTTAATTATTAATTTACGCATTATCCGTGTACATTGTTGCGCATTCTGTGACACGGTGCTCAGACAATGGCCGCGTGACGGGGCTATCGTTAAATGCAACCACGTTTAATTACCAGTGCTTGTGGTGCAGTAAACTTGAACCAGGAAACTAAACCCAAACCACAGGTAGGTCAGACTGCAAAACTGTACCTTGAACACCCGCTACTTTACGGCATAACTACTAAATGAAAAGTGTTAATAGGCATTAGAATTACAATATCCATTTATGTATGTATACAATACTTAAATATTCATACATGCATTTAATGTGCATTGAATATTTTAATATTGTATACAATGTTGCAAATATTCAGATACAAACGTGAAAACAATACATCTTGAGGATACTTACACACGTTAGATTAATGTTTTATAAAGTGTCTAAGTGAAGTCTGATACACGCTTGGCCAGAATGGCAGACTATGAACTTAACTTTTCTGTTTATTAGAGAAACTAATAGAACCGAAATTTAAGTAATCCTTAAAGATGTAGAAAATAAATTATTAGGTTGGACTTTTATCACATTATAATTTGTTAGTCACCACAAAACGATCGATAAAATAACACTATATAATACATATAATAAATCAAAACTGCAAATACGGTTTCGAATTATATGTTTTTTGCACGGACAGATTGAAGTATTTATCAAGTTGTCAATCAAAGATCACAGCCGCGTCTCAAACGTCTGATATTGGTTAATAGACTGCCATTATTTCTCGGTCGATATCCCTTCACGTCATTTGAGATCGAGATAAGTGAAGCTTAGGCAAATTTGAGGCATAATAAATTACATCGTTTAAATAATTTGCAACTAGCTGCGTACATGATATTATCATAATAAACAGTTGAATAACTGAAAACAGGTCCATTAATATCTAAATATGTATTGTAACTGTATTTTTTAATACTCCTTCTAACAGTGAATAGGTGAATAGATCGTCATTCGTGGACCATAATGTCGTCTAAGACTTGTGTTTCTGCCAACCCCCACAAGGCAGACTGTGGATTTAACCCGTATCATGCTGAGATCAAAGTGAGAACAAGCAGTGATGGCCTAGTGGTTAAGAATTCAGCCTCTCACTCCGGGGGTGCTGGGTTCAAATCCATGGCGCAGACCTCTTTATAAAAGTACGTTTTAAGTTTAAATATCACTTGCTAACGGTGAAGGAATCATCGTGAGGAAACCTGCACACCTTAGAATTTATAAAAAAAAAATGATTCTGAGCTGTGTAAAGTCTGCCAACCCGCCCTTAGCAGCGTGGTAGACTATGGCATTAACCACTCTAATATGAGAGGAGACCCATATTCCAACAGTGGAATGAGAAATAGGTCGATCATCATCATCCTGAGAGGAGGTCCGTGTCCAACAGTGAAACGATAAAGGAGCTGATGATAATGACGAAGATCGTAAATGTATTTAGGGAGAAACCTGTGTCACCAGACTACATACGAGTTATTAAGTTTTTGTTCTAAGCTTTAATATGATTGTTACAGTTAAATGTATCTATTCCAAAATTGAAACCGGAATTCAAGAAAGATTTCGCTGATACCAGACCATTTTAACATAATCATTATAATCAGCCTGTCTGTCTCCACTGCTGGAGATAGGTCTCCCCTAATGAGCACCGTTGCGCCCTATCAACATACTCTTACTCGTACATATGTCGTTACTGTAATGAATAATACACGAACATATAAAATGACCACTAACATGACATTAGATATATACACATTCGTCTTTAATATTTGTTACCCTTTTAACAGACATGCATCAAAACAAACATTTCAAAATTCAAACGTTTCAAAAATCAATACGAACCCTTCCCGATCGTTCAAATAAGTCACGTCGATTTAAATAAAACAAATCCGGAAAGAAAAAAATACCCGAATAGTCGGGAATCATCCTAATCGAAGCAGTCCGATCTGTCAACCATCGTTGTATTGTATATCTAAATAGGTTTATTCACGTCAACCTACCGTATGAATAAATCATATTGAATCGATGGAAGATATAATTTAATATCACGATTTATTTTATGATAATGCTTGTGCGTACATCAGCGAGCTCAAAAGGATTGTATATTAAAATATTTTTTTGTGACATGACAATATCGATTATATAGAATCGAGTAACTCATTGGGCGCCGACGGTCACACTCAGTGTCGTTTTCAATTAAGGACGCGCACCCCGCCGCGCGGTACGTCATATTTACAAACAATACTCAACCACCGCTCACCTTGTGCCTATTAAATCCCACAACGTTAATGTAAGTTTAAAACAGTACCTACTTTTTAAGCGTTTTATTGTTTCGCATTCCCCAGCGAGATATTAAAGTATTACTCATCCAAATCAGATAATACCAAATACGCATCGAACACGATAATTAATGATTAATCTCAAACAGTATGACATGAAAGTAAGATCGTGGTTTAAAAATACCAAGCTCGCATGCTTGGAATTATTGATAAATCAATGCAGTTCTACACCAGAGAGGCACTAAATAAAAAACCGTAAGCGTGCCTATCACAAAAGTTTTGACGTGGAGAAACGCGCCCGATATTAAACTGTTTCCGATAGATGGCGCGATAACGGGCTGTCAAACCCAACTGTCATTAACTTATTAATGGCCGCCGGTCATTGCATTGATAGATTCGATACCATACTGTGTATACAGACCAATTTTATTAATAGTAATATACTGTAAAATGAAGTTTAAATATGTAAATGTACAAAATAGAACAACTTGGAAGTGTCATGTCGAAATTAAGAAATTATGACATTGTTCACAATCTGTCAAACCTAATTAGACATTATTAGTTGTAGCCTGCAAGCTCGTTCGGGTGGAAAGCCAAATAAGTAACTCCAATACAGTCTTTCAAATCTTATTTCATATTTTAAGGATTGACTTAAAAATGTATCCACTTACATTTTCCATAATAATGTTTAACATGTATACCAATAATTATGTCCTCACAATCCGTTGTGCAGACTTTTTGGAGCGAAACCCAGAACCTATATAGGTACTATAAAAGACATCTATCCATCGCACCGTTGTCAAGTGACAGAAAAACAAACAAGAGTATAATTAACCAACAAACACACTATCATAATAACAACAATATATTATAACAGTAGGGATATCATTCAAAAAATACGCAGTTACATCGAGCACAATGGCCTTACATCTCCCACGCAGCGTCTGGCAGAAAGCGCATCCTCTTGCAATTTCGTCTAATTTGCATTTACACACAAAACCCGAAACCGACCGACAGCTAATTGAATCAAAACACATTACCACGTATTTGCCGATAGTTCAAACTAGTCTTAACACTTTCGCTGTTATCCCTCTTTTTTCAACGCAACACTGACTTATTTAAACCAATCTTACAGCAGTTTTACATATACGGTCATAAGTCGCACGTACCCGACAATCAAAATTGATCTTTCTTACAAGGAACAAAAGCACAAATCATATAAATCGTAACCTGAACTTAGGTCGTATTGTTTTTTCGCTTGAATGCCGATGGACCACACACGGGCGCGCGTCAACATCGGTCCCTAGAACAACACTATATCACTTAGTACACTTTGCAGGTAAACTAGTGGCTTTGAAGTTTTACGTCAAGGCCATCTATGGTAGCCTTTATGGATTGCCAAATATCTATGGACCCTAACCGACACAAGTCTTTATAATTCCAAATTATCATCGCGAATAACCAAAATTTTTTAAACAAACGATGGAAGTTAATAGCTATTGTTATTTAAGCCCTAACAAGTCCCGCAAAAGGTACGTACAAAATCTGCTTCTAATATACAAATTGCGATTGTGAATCGAAATTAAATAAACACTTAATAAACAAACTGTATGTGAATAACAATTGCGATTCACATAACAATGTTTTGAATAATTTACAGACACAGTATACAGCCACCAGCCAGCCACCAGTTGCGCCAGTAGCGAGATACCCCACGAACATCGTCAGTTATAATAACGATTAACATTTTTATTGCATCTCTTAATAAACATGCCGTAATGAATTATCTTGCGTTTAGGTGACAGTTATTACGTGCGGGCAAGATGAAACGTTGTCCTCAACACAGCATTAGCATTAATATCTTTAGAGTGTTTTTAATAATGCTCAATAGACATTTATTAGCTCACGTGTAGGTAAGCACGGATGTTCTTGTTAATGAACATGTTTTTATAAAAAGGATGAAGGTTTTTAATAACGATTGTTTTTTGCATTAATTAAATACGACTAGTGATAGTGATTTGTTTTTCTTGAAACCCAACTTATATACAGTTACATTGCATAGAATTATATTTAGAATTAAAATGCATACACCAAATTGGTAAGCTTAAATATTGTCACATTCAAAATACATCTTTAGTAAATTCAAATATACATGGTTTTTTAAGTATCTTTATAACGTGAATACCTATCTATGTCTGTTGTCCCGAGGAGTACCGCGATCAAAACATTATTGACAAGAATCCTTTTGTTTATGGATTGTGGAAAAATGAAAGACAATATAATACGAAACACATGTGTGCATGTGGTTTCGTAAAGATGCACGAAGCGGCCGGAAGGGGCGTGGTTGTCGCACATTCGCGATGCCCCGCCGAATTTACTGCGCTGTCTGCGGCTCGCGGCGGTGCAGACGGGCGGCCGCTAATCCGCACTCCAAAACACAGAGAGCACTTGGAACGTACGCGTGTCGTACTCTTAATAGGCTTTAGAATGTCATAAACAAGTAACCTTTTAGTAGTTCGGTGGCTGCCTATCGGCCTGTGACTCGCGGCACTGCAGACGAGCGGCCGCTGATAGCGCAGGTAAAAACACAGGTAGCGGTTGATACACGTGTTTCGTACATTTAATCGACTTTAGTGTGTCATTAACACGCGCTCTTTTATAATACAGAACCTATAAGTGATGTTATAAAAGTAGAAAATGTTTCTGCACTATTTGCTAATGAATAACACTATCAACTCCTTGATGTAACTATTAGTGCACATTGTACTAGTACAATAATTTTCGTACTAATCGTAGGTGATAATTAACACCTGTTTCTTTGTATACTGTTTCATTCGTATAAAGACGTATATATAAACATATAATCAAACTAAAGTTTTGTTATAATGCGATGCCGCCCTTGTGTTCGTGCCCTTAGACCATACAATGTTATTTTACTGTTACAGTTATATTATTATCGCAGGACACAAAAGTTAAAAAATCTAATATGTATGCGACAAGTGATGTTCGAAATTGGATTGTTATGGTTTCAATTGCCTATATTACCATTTAAAAATAAAACAAAACAAGATCCTTAAGAATTAGCTATCAAATCTAATTACAAATATTTTAAAGCTTTCAAATTTTATAACAACAATACTATTATTAGCGAATAAAATCTATGCAATTACGTATTCTATGACAAAGAGTTCTCACAATAAAAATATAGGAACTTTAATTAAAAATTAAATGCAGAACTGATTTGAAAAGTGTGTCTAAACGCAAGGAAAAGCAAGAAAACGATAAAAGGAATAAACGAAGAGAAATGTAAACAATACTCCTTGATAGCACCCCTTGGGCAGCGGCTACCAGCATTACATCAGACCACACGTATGGAGCAGAGCAATTACGTGACAACATTAGACGTTGAAGTGAAGAGGGTAAACAGAGCAGTGGGGGCGAGCTGATCCGTAACACGGTAGTGAGCGCTGAGGACTCTCGGGCCGAGTGGGCGACATGGGAGGCACGAAGGGGATTCCTACCAAATTACTTTATAGTGACTTTCTTTTATTATGTTTGGATAAACCAAACGCTATACAAAACGAACTAGATACAGATGTGTAAGAAGGTAAATCAAATATTTACCAACATAAAATCCCAGTTTTATATCACAATATTGTTGAGATCACAATATCATTGGTTAAACAGAATAACTGCTAAATTGAGTAAGATCCTAGATAGCCGTTGCTAAAAATCTTCAGTTGATATCCCTTTGGTAAAGAAAGCAGTAATAAAGGGTCTTAATTAATTAGCGAACCTCATTAACAAACAGAAGCGGGTCCGACTCGCCAGGACCACCAATGAGAGCATCAGCAAGTCAAATGCGGGAACAAGTTTCATAGCTCAGTTTGCATACACGTCATATTATTTATCACTGCAACGGTGATAATAAGGACTGCATAGTCTTTGGAGCTTTTCAAATGTTCTTGCTTTTCTTTGAACATGTTCTTTACATTCATATGTTGCTAACATTCATACTTAGAAACAAATAAATGCATGATATTTTGATAATAGTTTTTATCTGTATGATGTTCTCAGGGCGTAGGCTCATACACAAATGAAAAATACTGAACCAAGTTTATGAAATGAACATTTTATTGATTACGAAATTATACAACGCTTTTATAAAACAAAGAATCAACAACCAAAAGCCTGTATAGATAGAGGGTAGATGTACTACCAGATGACACATCTTATGTGTCCCATGGAATAGGGGATGAAACTTTTTAAACATAGTATGTAAGTATAAATTTAATTTATTCAAACCGTATATTGAAATCACTTGCTGATGATCACAGCAAAAGAATGCTGAAATGTTGCTTAACCGAAGAGAGAGAGACTTGCATCCTAGACTCAAATCTCAATCAACAATTTAATTACATATCTACAAGCTAATACGCAAAGAGAAATCTCTGAACGACCCTTTAAGAATACTGCGCGCACAGAAAAGTGCGATAATGGCATGGTTAACATCAATTAATATAGAGGAGAGCAAAAAGCTTAAACTTTTAAATCAACTAATTAATTTTAAATTAAATACCGATTTCAAATTCATATAACAAATGAGATGTGAAACCATTTTATTAATACTTTGTCTAATCTTCACAATATCAATTGGAAAAACCCAACTGTGTAACTCGATCCAACAGGTGTAAATATACAGTTTAAACGTTCCGATATTTCTGATAATATACAAATGCCTATCAAAATATTTGTTAATGTATGAATAACACGTTACTTTTGTGACTCATCATTGAAATATAATCAAATAGTTTTCTATTGATTAAATATAAAATTTCTGTTTCTATACAAATTACTATAGACGCGTACAGCGAACACATGTAGAAAGTATAGTTAAAAATTTAATTAATTTCTAGAAACACATAATCATAATCATTATCATCACTATAGTTCAACAATACAATATTTTGGCACATTTGTCTACTAATAACGACGTAGGTTACCTGTATGCATGCATTTGGTCAAACATATATTCTAATAGTAAGTATAATATGTTAGTACACATTTGTAGCTATCCCGCCAACACTTGCCCGGTGTGAATAATTCTTTGCAATAAAAAGAACGAGCAAACAAAACAAAATGAAACGCGTTTTATGTCCCATTCGCACTCCGTACGGGCAACGTTGAAACCTCCGCAAGAATCCATACTTATTAGCATACCGATAAAAGAGGCCACTCAACATGCATGATATATTAAAATCACGTCTCCGGAACAATTAACAGAAACGAGCGAGCGATCAAATAATAAAAAGTGCCTTTGTCATTACAAACAGTCGGAGCGACGGCGTACATGTTCTTAGAAACACCATAAGCACAGATGAATAATAAACTTAGTAATGCCAATGAATTGGTTTTCAGACGAACCAATGGCTGCGCACACGCAAATCGCCTCTGGCACGCATCGCGATCAATATAACGTACAGTTTATAAAGCCGGCCGATAGCAAAATGAGTGAGCGTTCCATAATGGTTGACGCGGAATATGTCACGGAATTTATTGCATACAAACTTAAATACTTTATATGCAAGAACGGCAAGAAGCGCTACTTTCTGCGAGTGAAGTGAATGTTATCGATATATAATTTACCATTAACTGTTTACGCGCCAGATAACACTGAAACTAAAATGTTTCGAACCTCACCTGTCAATCAACGCACACAAGCGCACGCGTACGACGCAACACAAAGACATTCGATACGTTTAGTCAATCTGAGAGCAACGTGTGTGCTACACCAACACAAACAACTATTCAAACACATTGAACATTCGAAAAACCATTTTCCGTCATAGATATTTATTTACGCGTTGGCCAACCTCAAAACTTCACGGCGACAAAAGCCGAAACGAGACGCATCACCTCCAACCTCCGATTGAGAAACCCAATTTGAATAACAATCAATAAATTAATGTATACTCGTAATTTATTCGTAAGCGGGAGCTTGTGACACACCGACGCGACGTACGCTGAATCCAAATGAAATTTTATAAGAAACCGCTCCTTTTCAACGCCCCATTATGGTCAGAATGTAATACTTTTCTTAACGTATCATCATTATCGGTCCGCGTCACAATGCTCCTTTGAAACACTGTCGTTAAAGTCGACTAATCTCTCTTTACACGTAAAAACTGACGGCGCCGAATGAGTTTCTCGTGTTGGAATAATTAGTCTTCAATTGAAAGCGTGCTTTATTTCGAGACACCGGACAAAACGGACATGACACGGTTAGGCAACGGTAAAACACTTTCACGAATACAATGATATTATTCCAAAGGATTGTAATTATGAGGCGTTACGGGCTAGTTGTGTGCTTGAAATACGAAATGTTAATATTGAAATTGTCGTCTGCCGGTTATATAAATAGAAGCTCGTTAATTACAGACCGTAATCACATTTCGCCAAACGCGTTACGACACACATGTCCCATCCCTTCGCTGTTCTAAATATAAATATTATTTAGGCGGGAGCTCGCGCCACGCTCCCTGTCTCGATAGAATCGAAAATAATTTATGGATCTTTGTTGCACTCCCCCGAATTAAAAATAATAGGTGACTTATTTTTAAGATACCTCATGTAAGAGTGCTCGTGTTGAATATTTGGATATTATTCTCAAGTTCACAAAAAACCTATAAACGTATAATCTTTCATTTCTCGGAGAAATATATTTCTGTAAGATTATCTGGGAATTTCGACCGCGAAAATATTATAATGGACTCATTAGTGTTAAAATATCACTGGGCAGAGCTGCGCAGGAGCATCGAATCGAATAAAAATCGCGTGTCATCACGATCGCCTGGAGCCTTTTCTCACAAGCGATTTGAAAATTTGCTATCGATTTGACGTAATATTTTCATACAAAACTGTGACCGTGCAAAATTTTTCCTAAACACTATTTAATAAAGAAAAAATTTAACCACTTTAAAAAATTACACATGTATCATAATATTAGACAAATAAAATGACTATCTGATCATAATTGGTAATATATTATAGAACGTTGCACAAGCTTCTTCGCATGTTTAGCGGCAAATTAAAATCGCTCCAGGGAAAAACAGAAGCTATATTGGCTCCAAATTGTACCCTGTCAATCTGAGAGTTTCAATCCTGCCAACTTGATACGAATCCGGATCACGAGATCGTGGGAATCGATGTGTTTATTTGCTTTCAATACAATCAATCTGCTTTCAATACCAAGTTTATAAACTCTTATAATAAATAGTGCTGTTTTAATGATCAAATTTTTTCACAGGTAGGCCGAAGTGTCAATTATTGATTAGACACAAAATTAAGCGTTCGAAAACGCGAATAGAATACTTTTCTAAACTTTTGAAATATTGTTCTACCTTTCCATATGAAATGTAAAATATTAAAGTATTTTTTATGTACGTACATTATTGTTGAACACATAAAGTTATTAACAATTTCATAACCGTGGCAAAAGAAGCCGTAGCACGCAGCTACAAATCACGGTATCATTAATACGATCATTATTAATTTAATTATACTTTAATAAGATACAAATTGCTGTAGCAATCAACAACGCGCTACAAAGTGATATTGCGTTCAGAGAACGCACAGAAGAAATGTTAATACTTGTAACAAATTGTGCATTAATTACACAAATGATTGTGTAGATGAGGCTTTTTTAATGAAAAACAATCAAGTGTCAATCATTGCGGGTCCGAGATATAGCACGGATTCTCACGCCGATCGACTTTGGAAGCACGCCATCTGGTTGCGCCAGGCTTTTTGTTTTTCTGAGGACTTGTACTGCCGCCATAAAGTGTAATAAGTTTTTAAAACTTGGTAACAATATTATGAAAAAATAAACCTTACAATTATTCTGCCCCTGATATATTTCATTAGCCTCATTGTCTCAAAGTTTAGTTTTCTGAAGGTTAACTTCTACGGTATGAGAAAGACACAGAAGTTTTTTTACAAAATTGTTGCCAAGTTGAAAAATATTTAACACATTAATTGATTCTATGTGCATTAGTACACGTACAAATTTGTAAAACTAAAATAAAAAACAATAAGAATAGCGCGTTTTCTCGTTTCAGAATCAAAAGAATTTCTATATTTTCTTTACACAATTTTGCACGATAATTAATGGAGCTGGCAATCAATATGCTACATTAGCGCAAGTATATACCTACTGCAAAACTATGCTTTGTCTGTATGCCAGTGAAAATATGTAGAAGCAGGCAGGCGGGCTGTTTTATAAACGTAGGTATATGTTTGTCTCTTTTAATGACGTTTCCTTTGGCAATGAGTTTTAAATCATCATCATCATCAATATCTTCTTTATCATCATTATCATCATCATTATCATCATCATCATCATCATCATCATCATCATCACCATCAACAACATCATCATCATCCTATCTCAGTCCACTGCTGGACGTAAGCCTCCTTCAATGAGCGCCATCGCGCCCTGTCCTCGACTTGCATCAACTCGCATCCAGCCTGCAACCTTTCGTAGATTGTCATCCCACCGGGCGGAAGAGTGTCCTGAACTACGTTTGCCGAGCCGCAGTGTACACTCCAGAACTAGCCTACTCACAAATTTTAAATCACAGACAATTATAAAATAAAAAACCGTTTTACAAACGAAATGTTTAGTCCCATACCTATCATATACATAATAATGGTCACTCCATCGTTACCATAGAAGGCAGTTAAGTTAGTGTTCCGCGTAAACGATCTCGATTCTCGGAATATCGCTGTATATCGCCTTAGTAATGATACGTTCCGATCCACGCGCAACGGACGAATTTCGATGCAAACGGTTAGTACTCCGTTCAATAATCGTCATAGAACAAAGAACTTATCTTAGTTTATTTACCAATTTATATGGCTACTAACTTGAAGGAAATATTTTCAACATATTTCATTGGATAAATTTCGTATTTAACTGCTCTTTAATTACAACACCGATATTTTTGTGTAATATCGGAGTTTATTTAAAATTGCTTGTAACTTTTTACTATTATTACAATGATTTTTTAATACAAAAATTTAACATGAATAGTTTTAGTGTTGTTTTCGAAATTCAACAAATTATAATTAATTTACAGCTGGAATTCCTTCTTAATGCTCTACAATATTCAATTAAAGATTAAATTTTGAAAACAAAATTAACAATTACCTACTAAATTTATTTTTATAAAAAAATTATAGTCACTACTCCATACCATTTTCTGTTCGGATCGTGAACAAGCTACCGTTTAATAGACACCAATTTGATTATAAACTACAATAATTACGTATCTCGATCGGTTGACGGGAGGGCGGGATCGGCTGTGTTCACATTAACACACACATAAGTAAGCACCTATGTGTTTATAGTATGAAGAATGCTAGAATTGGCTAAGTATAGATCGTCATTGCCGTTTTGACAGCTAATATCGCCCCATAATTTACAACGACAAGTAAGCTTTCAAAGAAAAACAACGCTTACGATAACCATTTTGTTGTTTTATATCTTGTTCCTATTTAAAAAGCATATGTTCGACTTTAAAAAAACATTCCTATTTCAAATAAAACTTGGCGAACATTAAATTTTGCCATTAAAAATATATGGCCAGTATTCAACAAGCATTTCATTAATGTATATATAATTATCTGATGTCTTATTCAAAGCTAGCATTTCCTTTCCTGTCACTTAAGACTTCGAAACAGTCTAAAAGCATGTCTATGTGTATATTAGAGAAAATTATTTCCCGTATTTAGCGTCTCATATTCCATTGCAATATAACGTTAAGATCAATCTAAATTCGATCTTATGTACCTGTCAATAAAGCACACGTGATAGTCCATACGAATGACAATTTATATGATATAATACAGATGTTATACTACGTAGTTTATAATGTGCAACATTATTCGCATCTGGTTGGGTGGTGCCATGGCATAATTAGAGTACAGCAGGTCGCACGATAAGTAGTCTTAATAATGATAATGACGTGAAGTAGAACCGCCATCTTGGCATGTAGCGGCTATGGGGACCGGGGAAAGCTCGCAATTAGACCTGTTACCTAGATCACGATATGCTAACTCACTTTGATGTTGGATAATTTCTTAGAGACATCCAGCACACACAGGTTTTTGACGATTCGTGAAGCTAAGTAGTTTAGAAACAAATATTAAAACAAAAACAAGTATTATCACCCCTGTAATCCCCGAAGGGGTAGGCAGAGAAGTGTAGTACACTACCACGTTTTACCAGTTACGTTTAACTCCCATGGAATGGGTGGTGAGCCTATTGTCATACAACTAGCACAATTCCAGATTCCGAGTCACTACTAGAAATTCTAAATCAGAAAAATCTAACAGCACCCGACTCGGGATTTGAAACCAGGACCTCCCATTCGGCAGTCGCGCTTGCAACCACTCAACCAACGAGGCAGCGTCACAAAAAACACCTCTAATAAATACATTTAAAAATCCATCTATAAAAAGATTTAAAGGATTATTTTAGGTACACCTACATACAACGGTTTCAAACTGAAAACATAAATTTTAACTTATTTTGATGTTGATGTACCTAACTCCTGTACAGACATGCACACAAAAGCTTTTGAAGATTCGTGAGGTTACATAGATCCGATATAAATATATTAAAAATAAGATTCCACATAATTTACGTAGTAAAAGCTAAATTTAACCAATTATTTTGTCCATTCGATAGGAAATATTGAATTAATTCCACATGAGTAGTATGTTCCTATTCGTGAAAAAAATATATATTTTATAACAGTTTATAATCACATAATTCATCATCCGATATTGAGAAGCGGCACATCACTAGCACCGTCTTTATTATGCTGAAAAAATGTCTCATTTCACTATTGCGGTTGAAATAACATTTATTTCTTGGAGCT
>DWMF01000229.1:0-16619 GCA_018244815.1 Parelbella polyzona | reverse complement strand
ATAAAACAGTGTTGTGGGCTTTGTTTTTTTGTTAACACCAAACTTGGCCTTAATATCTTCACTTTTTGTGAGAGGATAATTTATGAGAATATTATTAGGTTATAAGCCAGAAAAGATAAAACCAAATCTATTTAAAAATATCATTTACTGAATACAGGTATAAATGAATGGAATCTATATATGAGTCAGAAGAGGTAGACCTAGATACACACTTGGATCAAATTTGAGACATCTTAAAAGAAGGTCGAGCAAATGGTCCTTCAATAGAGGAGCTTGTATGACGATTCAATATATGTAGAGGAGGCGAAAGTATTCTGCCAAGAGCGTAACGAGTGGAAATCCTTAATCTCTGCCTACCTTTATGCGAAATAGATGTGACAATATGAACAAATAAATGAATACATGTGCGTATACAATGTTTAGTTCTTTTCGAAAGCTAGTTGGAGAGAACCTATTAAGTTTTTACTTCCTATATGTGTCTGCTTTTCAATTTGTCACCAACTCCCTATAACGTAATAAACCAACCCACGCGTTAAACACGAATTTAGTGGTGCAATATCAAAAATTTATTTCCTTCGTCAAATTTTGTAATTAAAGTCTTTCCCGCTTTTGGCTGCAGGCCATAAGGGTACTTACTACTTCATAAGTTTCAGTTCTTACTGGAAGGCATTTTAGTGTCACGTATTTTAGCTTATGTATCTACGTAGTATGAACGTTACATAAAACACTGCCTTTTAAGAATAAACTTTTGCCATTTAAAACTAGATATGTTGGTGTTGAAAAAAAGTTTGGAGACGAGTCAAAAAATTCCTTCAACATTATCATGTTTGTGAATTTATTCACATAAGGAAGAAGATGACAGGTCACCTCGGATTGAGGAGAAATGTTTTCGAATGTTAATTTTGTCGACATAAACGTTACCAATGCAAGTATGACGGAAAAGCTGAATATGACAAGAAGACGTTTAATATGGTTTGAACATACATATTATATGGATTTTCTGACAAGAGATGATAATGGATATAAGAAATGAATATGAATGGCTATATAAACGATTTGGTTACATAATGATATGAATGAGAAGAAAGCAAATGGTGACAAAGAGAAACTAGGGAGGTTTATAGGGTATACAATAACAGAAAAATAATTTACGCTTATCTCAAATTAGTTGAAAATGTGATAAATTGAATGGAAAATGTCGATATCTTAAAAAAATGTTTAATTTTTTCCGTCCCAATTTTGTATTTATCGCACTTAATTGAATATTTGTAACTCTCACCCAGTCGGAATTAACCCACACGTCAATTCCTCTCTGTCTACTCTTCATGGCTAGGCTCCAAACATGTCCATAATGTTATCTTGGGTGTAAAGTGCTCATTTGACATGACTCGTTCGTATGATTGCTACGTTTCAGGCCTTTAAGATATCCATCTCCGGTTCGTTAAGTGTACTAAACATTTTATCTATCATGTGCTTATCTGTTTAGACAGTTCCGATGTGGATTACTTTTGGACACCCACGTGTTCATGCGCCTACACCACTTGTACCATATGCAGATTACTTAACGTCGACTGTATTTTATTGTCGATTGCCGCCAAGTGTCTCATTTGGGTCTGTATTTTTAAGACATTTAATTTCACTAAACGTAAATGACGAATGAACTTTTTTATTGAGATCAGTTGCTTGTTTTGTAGCAATTTTTTTATGCCATTAAACAGAAACATAATTGTGCAGTGTATCAGCTCACTCTCCATTCTTTATTAAATCAATAATAGCTACGTAGGATTTTATCTTTGAATTTCAAGGCTAGCACTCATTCTATTTTCTTAATGCAGGTTATTCTATAATAAACGAACAGCCGTATCAGCATGTTATTTTAAATATTATTGATATTATTTAAATGAAAGTTTTTATCTCGTACGACTTTAACCTTCACAGTAAATGCAAATGGAAATTAAAAATAATGAGCCTCATATCATTCACATATCAATTAAAAAAATCTGTAAGCACCTAATTAACAGTGAAAACTTTGATCAGCTTAATTCTATCAGTCGGATTTAATGATAATTATTTTTATCAACATCATTATCATTTGAAGCATTTATAATTAATAAATATCTACGAACGAACAATAATTATTCGCGTTAAATCAAACGGTGATGTATGTTACTTTAACAAGATCCAAACGATCGCCTGTAATTGAATACTCATTCAAGTCTATTGAAGATTGAAATATTTCAACGATACGGTACGATCTAATCTGATCAATTGACCCAAATAGATTTGCGAGGAACATGCCTACGATGTTTGCAGCTTTCAGCGTAATAAGCCGTTTATATAGCTGCTATTTCTAATGCATTCGTTGGTAATTCTTTTACCTTCATGTAGCATGAAATAGAACATTGAATTTCCAGTAAACCGTCCACACCTTGGTCTCATTTTTGATTTTCACTATTTATTGCATATAACAACGTACACTATTGAAATTTTTTGATCAATGGTTTCCAGAAGAGTTGTGAGGAAGTCAACCGTCATTTTAAAAACAATCGAACGCCCCGTAAAGGTATTAACATGTGGTTGAATTTGCGATGGTATTAAATTTTAAAACGACGTTCAATAAGAATTACTGATGACGGTGAAGCCGATGCAGACGAAGTGGGAGATTACAATCAGTGTGGTTATGTAACATCTGAGGATCCGGGTTAGCGCAGCTTTAGACGGCCGAATTGGCTGACGAATTTTAAACCGAAAAGTATACGATGATTAATTTGCATACAATTCGCAACCGTAATAAATCTTAACGTCCGTTTTATATAGTATGCTTTTCCTAAATAATTACTTGAATTTTATCGCCTCACAGTTCAAAGTAGACGTAGATTTTAACTGTCGTTTCTCAAGAATTAAAAAAATGATTGATTACCTTATCTTCTTAGATTTCATTCATCATCCTCATCATTATCAGCTTCACCATCATCTTTATCATCACCTCCGTCATCACCGTCATTATCATAAACCCTTTTTATTAAAATCCAACTGTTTGAAATGGATTTTCTCTCAGAATGAAAAGGCTGAGGCTAATGTCTGCCACGCTGCCCAGATGCGGATTGGCAGACAAGGTTTCATTATGTAATCTGATTTATACACTGATGTATTTTAAGATATAGGTTCCGTCGCTCGCTTGCATTGCTCCATATCGTACATTCAAATTACCATGTCCGATCGACTTACATAATAGTTAATATTCATCGACCGGTCGGTAAATGTGTTCTTTGTCTCCGCGACACACAATAGTGCATACACTTACAGTGTGTGTTGCATACGTGATAGACGGTGCGTTTGAGAGTCGAATGTTGACTGTAATAGCGAATTTTGCCTGTTGTATCTTTTTAATGTCTTCCATGTTTTAATAGAAAGCTTTTTCACACTTATTATATATGAAAAGCGTGATGAATGTAGAAAAAGCATATCAGGTCTGAAAGTATACAGATATACAATCACGTCAGGTTCCATACGGGGTAGGCAAGAGGCATTGAATGCCAAAAAGCTCTTTTCTCCTTACATACATACATACATATGCACCTTGCTGCTTTTGTGAATATCCCTCTCTTCATACACGCATGACAGTTTCGGAGATTTCCGACACCCACATCATTTAGTATATTACGACCTTTTCAGGCAAAACAGGTTTTTGGCACCTGCATTTGTCAACATTTGCATTGCGTATCCGTTTTGCCATTCTTTCAATAGCCCGAACCATTAAAACGTAATCTTTAATTAGAATATTATCATACAGTTTATCAAGAAATCCTTCTTACAATTGCCTGAACTAACTTTTCCCATTCCAAATTTTGGTTGATCAATAAAGTCTTAATGGAAAATGTGATATAGTAGGTAGGTGAAAAGTTTTAATCATCATCATTATCGTTCTCTGCGTTGTTCCCAATTCAGTTGGAGCTGGCGCGTTTTCATATAGATTTGACGGTAATTTTACCACCGATCGTGTCGCTAACTTCACCCTTATGTAGAACTGTTAATGTTCGTAACGACAATACCACTGAGAAAACGTAAGCTTTGGCTTATAAATGTTCATTTGTGTGGGTATTCAGATGCTATAACAAAATCTAATATTTCGTTTGTTTTATTTTCTTCCAATGAATTCTGTTTAAGAATATTGAACGTTAAATGTGGTTTAGAATTACATTTTGATATATGATTATTATATTGTCACGTTAAGTTTCTCTCGGGGTAGACAGTATGAGCATATCCTATTTATAAAAAACATATACCTTTTAATTAAACTTGCTTGAGGACTGTCACTGTAGCTTTAAATATAATAAAATAAGTATTATGCGTTTATTTTTAAATGTCGGAAAAAACCCGCACGTAGTTAAATGTTATCAGTGACATTTATCAGATTTCCTTCTACATGACCATTATTATATGCTTCATGTTTATGTATGCGCATTATGCACCGGTACAGAACTGCGTTGCACCGCCCGTTGCATAAATATAATACACGTTACATACATACGTTATAGACATTTGGAACACACTGTACAACTTAGACTGTATGATTCTAAAATCTATTTGGTATATTTCTAGAGAAATATTGCTGAAATGTATTGATATTTAAAATTTGATTATTAATTTTAATTATTATCACGAATTCATTCCGGAACCAGATATGGTATAATAGATAAAAGAACTATGTGATGGAAATTGTTTGGAGATCGGTTTTTCAAAAGGCGGGTATGGCGTTCAAATCTTCTATTGCACTTTAGAGTTTATAAAATTATGTTCGTTTTTAAGTAAATATCACTTCTAAAGTTCTACATTGTAAAAAACCAATAAATCTTAATCTTATGCGCATAATTCCGTCAACATACACTCGAACAGCATAGCTGACAGTGGTCTTGACGTAACATAACGCCTGTAATCCCGGAAGAGGTAGGCAGAGGAGTGTAGTGCACTATCAATGGTCTTAATGATCCAGTGGTCTTAATCCGATACATTTTGATAAGAGATCTTTATTAAAGTTGACAGTACGACTTGTTGTTAATGATAATAATAATGAAAATATGGAGAGAAAATTTATGCGCCTTGTATGATGTTCTCTTATAATTACTTAAGACAGAACTTCATAAAACTTTGATTATACAGAAGCTTTTTACACAGTTCCAAGACGAAGAAATATTATAACTTTCCCATTGTTGTAACCGACAGCGCGAATTCACGCGTACATACATATATTAAGAATACGTATTTGCTCTTTGAATATGTAACGCCCTAAGTCTTGGGACAAAATATTTGCATACAAAGGAAGGCTTAAAACGTAGCTAAGTAGAAAATTATCACTTTGTTTTCATTCTAAGTTTATACGCAAACTCTTCGCTTTCATATTCATGAACCTCAATATAAATAGCTAACGATGTGTACTTACTTAGTTCTTGATGTATATCTAGTTTTAAATCTTTCAACAATATATTCATTACATTTTCGAGCAAGAAAGCCTTTTCTAATCAATTTGCAAGGATTACCGTAAATGTGGGAGGATTTATATTACACCGGCTTGGACCCGTTAGGCGTCTCACAAGGACCTACTTTTAGCCCAGTTTATATTCTATCTTATCTACATCAATAGAAAGCCCCCGGCATATTGCAGATAATATAAGCGTTCAAACGCATTATAATAAGGCTTTTATAATAAAACTAATCTTAACTGTCATTTTATAAACATGAACGAATTAGGTTTTTCATCCAGTTGTTTTTATGTTGGCTACTTTATTTTTGCGGTTAAACAGCAGTAAAATAAAGTATAAAAATATGCGTACCAGTGTATGAGTTGCGTCTCAGCTTGATAAGAACTTTAAAATTTGATTTTAAAAGACCAATGTACTCTTGTGATTGCTGTGACGGTATCATCAGTTAGATTAGTTTTTCTTTAGTGAAAATGTTACACAGCCATAAAGATTTATTTGAAATCAAATCATCATCAGCCTCAGTCTGTAGCATGGACCTCTTCTAATGAGTGCCATTGCGCCCTATCCAGGATTTCGTAAGTCGTGGATAGAGCGCGATGGGTATAACGAATGAATTCTAAAATCATATAGAAGGGTACGATATGAACGAGTTTTGTATTTCAAATTCAATTATAGTTCCTTTGTTATTAAATGTTTAGAATCACTTGTCAAACCTTAAAATGTACCTACTATCACGACCTTGATGCGTGAGCCTACTGTACCAGGTAATTGTGAAATAGCTGTATTTTTATCACTACAACTGAAATACCGTTCCGCTATGAATAAATCTGTGGTAGACGTTCATTTTAAACAGAATTTGGGTTAGTACAACTCGGTGATAGTTGAAAACATATGCGTTCCCGAAACCAATAATAACGTGACATTTATTTCGGGTTTAGTTATAATTAACTGCAGTTTAAATCACATTGGATGACATATACATAAAGAATTGAGAAATCTCATGTCTTCTAAACCGGTGTGTTTATTTGAAAAAAGTAATTAATCTAGAAAAAGAACGCCTGGTGTGTAAGAATAGAGATATTTTGCATTTGGTCCTTTCTGACTACCCCGTAAAGGATTTGGCGAGATGGTATAATTATATGTAACGAATTCTCAGCGCACGTGTAAGTTTTAATATTAAGCTTTTGTAAAGTCCCTAACGTTACATGAGGTACAGCTCTTCGAAAAAGTCTTAAAATAGAGTTCTTCTTCTAGTACGGAAAGAACTAAAAAAAAACAGTATTACTTACCGTACAGTACCTTTATCCGATTCATGTCTTGGTTCTTTTTTAAATTGAGTAAATAATTTAATTTGAAATCCCCTGTAGGCATACGGAGTCGGAATTTATGCCCGGTGTGTGGCAATTGGCCTATTGCATGGTGAGACGTATGAATTAACTGGTAAAACATGGGAGTGCTATACTGCTCAGCCCATGCCTTCAGAGAAATACGGTGCTATACTATATTCGACCTCAACATATGTTCGATAACTGTTAATAATGTATTATTGGAAACTGAAACAAATAATCTCGTAAACTAGTAAAACACGACAAGTTTAATTACATCGGTCGTAATGGAATTCTGAAGGGCGGGTAATACGATCGGCGGTTCAGGTGTCCTCCTTTATACGTAGGTACATATATTGAGTCGAACAATCCTTATTTACGGCCAAATCTGTTTAAACTCCATAAATGCCTATATGCGAAGTTGATTGAATGGATATTGAAATGATTATTGTGTAAATGTATCTTATTTTAGTTAAAGTGTATTTACCGTGTTATACTATGACACATACTTTGTTACTTCACATATACATCACATATTAGTTCTAAAAAGCTTAGTAAACAAAATGCGACATAAAACATGATATTACAATATAGATACATGATATATGTGTACAGGCTTAACTCACCTGCGTTTTTCGGGATGGTCGGACTAGTTTCGGGCCTGTACGAACTCTTTAATAATGTGCTCTCGCCGTTTGCACCGACGCGACGTCGCAGCGGACGGAGGTTGGGCTATCCCGAAAAACGTACGTGAGTTAGGCGGTACATATATAGTCATGTGTATAAATTACATGAAAAATTTAATAGTAAATCAACTGTATATACTGCTTATGTCTTAAATAGAAAATGTACTGCGCATTGTAGGGCCGTAACATTCAAAGGGCAAGTCGTGCGATGTCAACACACCCGCGATATAAATCTCCACACACGTAAGCCAATTCACACATAGCTGTGATTAGGTAAATGGCGAGGTGTGCCGGAGATAAGCGGTGGCCTCTGGTGAGTCACTGTGACCCAAGACTCATGTGATTATCCGCTCGTTATTTGGAAAATCGTAAAAAAAGACACACCAATCGAATACGATCCATTGATGCGAGTTAATAATTTGTAAGAACGTAATTCCGATTTGACTGCCTCGTTGGTTGAGTGGTTGCAAACGTTGCGTATTGAGAGGTTCGGGATTCGTTATCCAGTCGCGTCAACATCGATTCTTCTAAATTGGAACGGTTAGAGATAGCTCGATGTTGGACTTGTGCCAGGTGTACGGAGCGGCACCGATTAGGGGAGGCGTGTGTCCAGCAGTGGAGATCCAAAAGCTGTTGATGATGATACGGTGATAGGTTAACCTTTTATTCTATGGTGGAATGTTGACATAACAGATGAATCGGGGCAGCGTACTACCATCCTCTGCCTGCTTCTTCTAGGAAATACAAGTTTTATGCTATGTAATTTAAAAAAATATGTCTAACAAAATGAACATATTATAAGAGCAAGAACCTTAAGAATTTATGCGCTATTTATTCCTATTCCGTATTTTCTTTCATTGTCGACAGAAGAATGTCTAGTATGTTTAAAAATTTGCTGGAATTAAACGCTGCAGCTGGCGCAGCGTTCGCTGGAGAATTTATCCCGTGTACACGCTGAACGTATTTCGTGTCAGTCACAGCCAACGACCTGCCTGATGGCCGCGGTGCAGCGTTTGGCCTACATTTAGAAATTGAAGTATTGCATTGGATTATATGTTGTTGCCTGTAAATTTGCGTTTATTTACTGCTATGTGGATTTAATTCAACTATTATACGTTCTTGGATTTTCTAACTTATATTATCTAGTAGAAATTTCCAGCAATGGCTCAGGCACTGGGTCGATCGTAAATATAACTGTTGAAAGATGTGAGTGTACTCCTCTGACTGCCTCCTAGGAGATTACAAGCATGATGTTAAGTTTTTATTATTTATTCTTATATACAGGATGCGTCTGGAGAAATAATATGGCACGTATATACTGCAATATATTGTTTGTCGTCATTAATAATATATTATTATAATAACTCATTTCGCAAATTTAATATTAATAATTTATTACTTATCTTATTTCACAAATATATTTTGATAAATGGTAAACTTATTTGTTTACAAAATGCTTAACGTTGTTACAGCTAGCCGTCATTCATAATAAATAAAGGCAAAACTCATTTTTGTTATCAGAAAATTTTACCAAAAATACTATTATATGTATATTCCCCTAAAGTTTTCATGAAAGAAATTTAAAGTGAGATAAAAAAGAGTCGAGTCTTTTGATCTGCCGTCTACGTGATGCGGTTACGAACTGTCTCATATTCAATCAATACTCCTCAAGGTGTTCCGAGATTTATTGTCGTGATTTAACTTTTGGCGGTTTGTGGGTGGAGCTGGTACGTTCAATGATATTATTTATTAAGAGTTCTTTGACAGGGGGTAGATGAAAATAATGCATGTGTATTGTGTGTACATATGAATGTATTACAGTAGTGTTATATGAATATGTTTGTATATATGTACAAAATTTAAATTGTGTCAGCCTTAATCGGATTAAATATACCTACTGATAAAAATAAACGTGTTAAATGATGTTCAATTACATGAAGTAATTGATTTGAGAATTATAATGTATCAAGAATGTAAGAGAATAACTTCAGGTTGATAAAGATTGAGATATTTGGCACTTGGTGGTAAAATAAAAATACCAAAGCACTGAATAATATTATAGCTTACCCCCTATTCCATGAGTCGTATAACATAACTGGTTAAAAGTAGGAGTACTACACTTTTCTGCCCACCCGTTTATGAAAGACAGGCGTGTTGTTATGTTTTCATATTATTGCCGTGTTGTGAATTCCACTGACGTATAATCTGAAGATCAAGCTGTATAGCTTTATGGGGAAGTAGGCCGCAGTGGGTAATCGCGCGGAAAGGGCGCGGCTACCCTATTGTTTCCCTTTGAAAGCGCGGTGTCCAGACGAATTTCCCATTAAAGACATTAATTTATTCCGATTGTGTGATATTTTTGCTTCATACACGAAAATTTTACATGTTAAGTAGCCTTAACATTTGTCAGTTTGAGGAATTTTTGTTTGGTTTTATTCTTTATTGATTTTACCACGCGTGCATTGTTACGTTTTTTTCTTATCAGAGTTTCGTGGCCCACTACTGCACGTAAGTCTACAAAAAAGCGATTCTCTCATAATCACCACGCGGGGGATGAGACTATGGAATCGTCATGTAATATTCGAATATTGAGTATAATATTTGTGTAGTGTAATATTTGTATAGTTTGCTTTGATTTAGGTTCTCTACATTTGCAAAATCTTTAGGGTCGCTACATTTGTTAACTCTATGTAGAGCTTAGTTGTAGCGACATACGCAGGTATATAGGTACGTGTAAATATCCTCAAAGTTCCCACCCACTCGAGAGCAGTAACCTTTTGTGTCTTAATTATCTTCGGGTCTACACTAATCAAGTGGACCACCAAAACGCTCAGTAATCAGTGAGGCATATCTTTACGACCGCCATTTTGTGACTCCTTCAGAGTAAAGGCCGTCACAGACAAAGCTATAATATATAATATATATTAACAGATTGCAGTCTAATACATATTATAGCACACTACCACTGGCACTAGCTGTGCTTTAATGTTGCGGTCATTACGTGCGCAGTAATGTCTTGCTGTACCGAAATATACGAGTACGTAGCTATATCTGTTCACATATTTTTTCCCGCGAGCGTTTGCGTAGGAAATATATTATAATATGCCTTGCTATAATATATAGCGTAGCTCAGTCTGTGACAACCTTAAACAGTTGTCGTTTTGTGTTAGCCACAAACCAGATTTTATTGGTAATATTTTTTTATTTTTCCTTTTTGCAATTCTGATATAATAACTTCGTAGGCTCGCCGCAGGTTTATTGACAAATGAAATTGTATCGTCCTTAATATTTAATATTGGAAAACTACTTACGATATTGCCTATAAACTGTAACCATATTGGAACGCCATATTCTTGGGACATTATTTACTTTAATGATATATTTTATTATGAACGAGTACGGCTATAAATGCTACAGACATAGGTATTGTGACGTCACGCTAGATCCTTACGGGGTAGGCAGAGAGCAGAGTGTGCGAAATATTATAAACATTAACTTTACGGAAATGAAGTGCTTCTTCCATATTCATCAATATTTCAATTGTTTTTTAAATAATATCATTATAACTTGTAAAAAATTATTTAGTTTCTTATTGTTGTATCTTTATTAGTTTTATACTATATCTTGCATTGACATTGGTGGCGCCACCAAAAGTATACCTAGTATAAACACTGTTATTTCGAAAATTACATAAAAAGAGGGTAAACTGAAACACCGGATATATTGTAATTGTAAGAGAAAAAATGCAGTAGGTATAAAAATTTAAAAATAAATTGTTATAAAACCTTACACTGAAGCTTGTAATTTTTTGATGTTATTTTGACAATAACAGCTAATGCAATATACAACCATAGACAACACTTTGTAAGTTTTTGTTGACGTCTGAGTACGAGATCTGAGTGAACATGAATGTCGGGCCCACGCCCTAAACAAACAGCCGAGCCTCGGCCTCAAACGATAACACACTCCGCGGACATATCTCACGACTCGACAACAAACAGCACAATAATTTCAACTTGAAATAACATCTATGTTTTACTTTAAAGATTATGTAGCAGATTTGAATTCTACTCTTGACAGTACAAATAAAAAAAATCCTTTACCTGTTCATAACATCACATCATATATTATTATAAAAGTCCTTATAATGATTTAAATAATATTGTTATAATTTTTTTATTAACATATATTATACAGCAACAGCTAGGCCTTCGTCAAAGATCCCCTCAAAATACTTCCCCTTTTCCTCCCCCTCGCTATCCTGATCCCTGATTCTATAAGTATCGAATTACAAAATTTCATTTCTGTTAATTACAAATTGCTAAAGTTAATGTCATTTGAATCGATACTAGTGGCAGTTGTTAAATACTTTGCAAGGTTGCTGTTCTCCCATCATATAGAGCAATTAATAGCTGCAGAAGAAGAAGCTCGTCAGTTGTGCAAGACATATTTGACACTGTACTCTGATCTCTGAGAATAACTCTGATCACTTTATAAGGCTGGTCGCACTAGTTACACAGGTTGGGCGTCCGACGCCGCCGGCCGCCGATCTCCGCCGGTCTCCGGTCGCCGAGGCGTGAATTATCACTCGTCATTATCTGCGAACGATTTATTTTCTTATTTGCACGGCGGCTTATCCTTTTGAATTAAATTAAAACAACCCCTGTCAGGTCGTTGCGGGCACATATTTCATATACAACACCGAGTTAATCTGATACCTCCCATCGGCCGAGCTTTGCCGAAATACGTGTGTATCTATTTATATGTGCATTCCTTTAAGGCCCCGAGGAATTTTATGTAAATTAGCTTTTTCATAGTGCCTTTTTATTTGCTCGGCATTTCTCGCTCGAGTACGAATATGCGCTTAACGAAATTTCAGATTTGGCTCGGAGGGTGTACTGTAGAGCAAGATGAGGGTGTAAGAATTAAATTAAATATATTTTAATTTATACGTTTTGAAAGTAAATTGAAGCGATACCGTATTGGTTTAATGTCATGCGTTCCATTCAAGGGTACTGAGTTCAATACTTGACGAGTATCTCGTTATAAAAGTGTCCGTTTTAAGACTAAATATCACTTGCTGTGAATTTAATGGTGCAGCCATACATAGTCACGCTGGCCACGTACTATTCAACTATCATAGAATATTCACTAGTGTGTAAGTATTGGTGTATAGGTCGTTACTGTGTGTAGGTATTCGTTACAATGTGTAACAATGACAATTAGTGTGTACCGCGAGCGTGACAGGAAAGGCTGGCGATTACCTACGCCGGCTCCAGATCGCATCTGGCGGTTCTCGGAACGTAATTAGCGTGTCACTATCATGCAATACTGAACCTTGTACGGGTGGCGAGCGTGCCTATGAACACATTTCGTATGGACATCTACTATATGTACCTAGGATACTTATTGAGGACATAAGTTCAGTTACTTGATATGCTAACATTGTACTATAAAGATTATTATGATTAGATAGCAGGAGTTTCTAGCAATATCTTCACACTACGTTTGCCATGTAATAGGCAGAAAACACCGAGTGTGGTATAACTCAATCTGTACAGACTTGACGTGCTTCGACATTCGTCATTACTTTCATGCCTCCCGGTTTCGGAGATTTCTGCCATCAGTCAGTGTCTGATCTATTTGGATAAAGTTAGTTAAGTCTTGGTTCCTATGGCTCTTGTTTCCGTTAAAGGGTGAAAATTGAGTAGATAATGTGGTGTGTGGGTGTGTGTGTGGTGTGTGGGTGTGTGTGTGGTGTGTGGGTGTGTGTGTGGTGTGTGGTGTGGTGCAAAACTTAAAAATGTCTAAGCGATGCATATTTGAAACCATCACCTGTATGGCTTGTTGTATAATTATCAATTAGTTAGTAGAACTGATCTCACTCGGAATATAATATTCAAATGAATATTTAATATAAAGTTTCATATTCACGGCTAGTAACTGATTTTATTTTGAGTTCTCTATGATCTGTTTGTAGGTTGTTATCCTAGCCTAATACGAAATTTAAATATTTATCGATGTAGGTACCATTGTTTCTAGATAAAAAAGTAAGCATAACAGCTATTCGAAATTAAAGTTTTGTCAATGTATTTATTATGCCGATACAAAATGCATATATTATCTGTTAAATTTTGACGTATGAATATACGTTTTTAATTAATGACATGTACGGTCAGCCAGGACACGTAATAATTGAATTTTCAGTATCTAGTGAATTTTCGCGCCAACGGTTTATTTTAATAACGATGCTCTATAGTCTCATTAAACTTTATCTATTCATGTGTTAATAAGCAGGGATTCGAGCATGTCGGACTTTTGTTAACAAATTTGTGCTCACTTTGTTGTAGTTTTGTTAACAGTAATAAACAAGTTTGGATACAGCATGCATTTTGTATGAGGTTCAGTGGACTGTGATTCTGTTTAGTGTAGGCAAAGTAATAGAAGTTTAGTTACTTAGTGATGCCTTCTCATGGTTACATCACATCTCTCAGATTGCATCACCTCATATCATCATATCACAACATCATATTATCACGTCACATTTTTAAATCACATCATATCATCACATTCCATTTCGATATATGACCATATCGATAGACTTAGATTGCTATATAAATAGGGACGCAGAAATTTAGTATTTTGGACATTCCCTAGCTGGCAAACATACGCTCATATTGGAAATCTGTGCAAACATTATTCCCATTTCGAACTGAACGTATAATTTCTCGCTCCCGATTTCATGTAGGCAGCGGTATTAATAACAAACATTTATATTTTCACTTTGAAGTCTAGCGAATTGTTTAAAGTAGGTATCTATTAGGTAGTCTTAGTATGAAAAACAGATTTTGTGTCCGAAAAATTGTTTGCTGGCCGTTTAAACTTTCCGTAAATATAGGAAAAAAAAGCAAAAAAATCATGATAGATATTGCCAACATAACAGCAATGACCAAAAATGCAATAAAAGAACCATGACGGCTATAATATTGTGAACGCAAGAATAAGAATAAGATTAATGAATGGAAGTAAGAATACGTGGAATGTGAATTATTAATAATAAATATCAAGAGGCATCAATGCAATGTGCTGCACATTAAAAAAATCATGACAAATATTGCCAACATAAAAATAATAAGTACTTGGAATGTGGATTATTAATAAAAACTTGTCAACAGACATCAATGTGTTGCATATTAAAAAACTGTGACAATTACGCCAGTGGAAAAAGAATACATGAATTTTTAATAAAAGCTTGTCAAGAGGCATTAACATGTTACATATTGTTTAAAAAGTCAGAGTATTGCCAACGTAAGAATAATGACATCAATGTACATCTAGAGATTATGATTGAACGACAGATAATGATGTAGATAAAAATAATGATTGTAATGTAAGTTATCAATAAAAAATATCAAGTGACATCAAATGGGAATGCGTTGCATATAAAAAATTCTGAAATATTAAAAACGTAACAATAATAAAAAAAATATGAAAAATTTTTAAACAACAAAAGTATCGATGGAGAGAGCGCCATGGAGTGTCATATTATTACAATGTGTTGTGTATAAAATGCTAGTTATATTGTCACGTAATAATGTTAAAAGAGTTATGAATAGTTACTAAACATCACATATTATATCAATGTTGAGAGCGCCATGGAGTCTCATGACGCTTCACACGCATGCATCTCAGTAGCATGCGTTCAGAGAAACGAGACCGTATTAATATTCAGTACAATGTGCATTGACAAGTGCATGACTGTCCGTGCACGGTATGTGTGCTAAGGACGCAGTTGGTGCATGCGCCTGCGCATATTACGTTTGCCGCTTTGAGCAATTACGGTCAAATCGCATATGTGAAGTTTTTAACTCAGTATGCTAGAGAGCATTTTGTTGTATATGTATTATGTTCCTCTTTATTAAATTTAAAATTATATGACTGTCTCGTGAGTTGAGTTCGGTTCGATCCCCGGGTCGGATACTATTGTGTTTTTTAAACTTGAAATTCCTATTACTGGCTAATAGTCTGGATTAGTGTGCGATGTACGGCAATAGCCTGACCTTTTGTTCAATCATGGGACATAAATGTAATTGGTGAAACGTGGGAGTATACTACAGTCCGCTGCCCAACCTCTTTAGGTATTACAGGCGTGATGTTACATAAAATTATATCAAAATTCTCCAAACGACGGCACGAATATGTCTAAAACTGATTATAATACACCCGTTTTGTCATTAAAGTTTGATATCGAAATATGTATTTAGGATACTGTAAATGAAAATACAAGTAAGCTATTTGTCTACTATTAGTATTGAGATATGTAATATCTGGATTCGAGAGAAAAATATATTTATTAAAAGTTTTTAAGTAACTTCGCAGAATTAAGGTTACGTTGATTTAATTTCAAATTTACGCAAATGAGATGTATTTTAATAAGAAATCTTTCCAAAATAATTAAATTTCAGTTACCTATAAACCTCGTGTATTTTATTACTAAAATATAGATTTCGTCAGTTCACCGTTTAAACGAGAAATATAATCCCGTTTTGCAAATATTGAAATTGTTTAAGTTGAACTCAAACAACTGTTACATGATTAGTGTCGTGTTCAGTGGCGGCGCGGTTTGTTTAGGCCCTTCTAATAAAATATCGATGTTTGCTCTCTAGCTGATACGCCCTTGATCATTTATTACCGTAATTCTTTGTTATAAGGAACTATATTTATATTCAATTAAGAAAATCTGTGTAAGTATATATGATGCTTACTTTGGGAACAGATGGCTGTATGGAGATGTACTAAAATATTGTTAAAGATATACATATTAATTTAGGTAACACATAACTGCCTAGTCCGTAACAGACCTGCCGTAACTTTATAACAATAATAAAACTATAATAATGTATCTATATGTCACGTATGTCTATACAAACCAATTTCTCTCATAAAACATAAGTAGCTTTTGTCCATCGCAAGATATTAAGGATTGAAGATATTGAATATTAACTTATGTAATACATATCTGCCTACCCCGTAAGGGACATGACGTAATATTATAATAATAATAAAACTATTATAACAGACTATGGCCTTAACCCTCTCAATATGAGAGGAGACCCATATTCCAACAG
>DWMF01000228.1:0-16627 GCA_018244815.1 Parelbella polyzona | reverse complement strand
CTCTTCAATAATAGCTATATAAAAGATTCTATGGTATTTTGATCGATTAAACAATTCATTGTTCAATTCCTATTCCATAGGACGTATAACGTAACAGGTGAAGCGTGTGAGAATTGTACTCCACTGTCTAACCTTATGTTGATATATTAAAATTCTGTTAAAGGTATCTTAGGTCTGCCATTTTAAATAGATTTTGGACCGCAACAAAAACGGCTATGATCCATACTACCCTAACATATAAAGTGGCGTGGGCGTCGATACGTAAGCCCCATCGCACCGATAGTATTGTCATGGGAACGCTCGCCATATCCGGTGGATCCCAGCTCGTTTTCGAAAACATTTCATGAATTCGCTTTTAGTTTTGAGCTAGCCAGCCATTATGGTGGTTATCTAGGTATTTAAGAATCAAGTTTTTCGTACAGTTGACGGTAGGTCTGAGCAATACAAACCATTTTTCATATAAATATTATTTAAATTCTACTGAACTGTTTAAGGTTTTTTTTTTTTTTATTTTTATGTTTAAGGTATCAGATGTGGAAGTTTAAGGAGCTTCAGACGTGGCTTTTATGTTAGGAAAGTATAACAAGGATTATGAATTGATGATGATGGTATTAAAAGGTATAAAAAAGTCATGTTAAACGAGAATAGAGGAGGTCATTAGTGCGTCCACGTTATTCAGCGCCGGTTAAACATTCGCTAAGTTTATTTGGAGTACGTCAAGGTGGCTCAGGAATTTCAGATACCCGAATTCACCATTAATGCCTAACCTATTATGTCACATGTGCTGCAGCAGACTTATCACGATAACAGACATGGAATACAAATTGTATAGTATTACACACGTATTAAATTCAATAAAAATTATTATATTGTTAGCTTGTAAGTATACATAAGTCGTACAAATGATATTCTACTCTTTTTCTCATATCACCGTTACAGCAATCTCGTAAACAACTTCATCATACTTTTATAAATCGTCACCTGATTCCCAGAGATCGATTTGTCGAAAAATTATGACTAAAATGACATACCAACGGATCGGTCCGAAATTTGATGTATTAAAAAGTCATCATCACTTTGTTTTCGAAAACAATATAAAAAAAGAAAAACACCGGAAGGACAGTAACGGGTCACTTAAGCTTCCTCCAGTGACACCTGGTGACGAGTTATGTCAATAAAATGATACGACGTCATGGGAAGCGGCTATTGTAAAAGGTTCAGATTACAATGACAAAATTTGGCTTCCAAGTTATTTTGGAATGACACTTAACGCTAAGCCTCAATACGGTAAGGTTGGGTTAGAATTAGAAGTGCTCTGGTGCAGTAGAAATTTCGAACTCTTCGTATTGGTGTAGAAGTAGGCTAACGTGGGAATTTTAGGGCATTAAAATCAACATGGCATCTTTCCCAGGGTACTGATGTAGGTTTGGAACGTTATCCCCCGTTAAAAGGTTACACTAAATTCTGCTCACCTATCTGAGGTGTGAATCCTCGTATGTATGTTTTTTGGACTTCTGAAAATCGTCGGTTTTTAACGTAAAATATTTTCTGCATGTGAACAATTTGTGACGAAACCCTCATGTTTGAAATATCTCCATTACGTCCTTTAAAGGCGTGTGTTGTCTGTCCATTTCCACTTGGCCAGCGTGGTAGACAATAGCCTTAACAGTTGTTAATCTGAGAGGGTACAAGTATTCATCTGGGGAAATTAATTTCTATATGATAAATAAAAACCACACGATCACTGTATCATACCTTTCTTGTAATACCAACAGATGTTACTCTAGAATTACTGTAGTTTAAAATGACACAAGAACGAAACAAACAAACCAAAGAAGTTCTATCGATCCACGAACCGACCCGCCGTTTATGTAAAAACAGACAAGTACAAAACGAAATAAATAACCACCAGAAGCGTGAAAGTGTTCCCGGATAAAAACATTCATGAGTTATAACGTTTTAGCGGAGAATGTACCACGATCTGGCGATGTCGCAGGAGAAGGTGAAGGGAAAGAGGCCGGCTCAAATTGGTTGATACGATGCGTTTGTGACGGGCGGTTGATAGGGTTGAGAGCGGTTGACAGGTGGTTAACACGGTGACGTGTTATTCGAGCAACTTGCCAACAACATGACAGTTTGAAGTTAATCATTGTGTGTTTTAAGCTGATGTGATTTTGCTGTTATGTAGATAGTTATACATTCAAAGGTTAAGTGTTATCTGTAGTTTTGAGCAATTCTTACTTAATTTTTGTTTCTAACTTTGAGACATAAAGCAGTGATCTGTGTTTTTATGGGACTATACATTTATGTAAAGTGTGAAGAGGCCAACTTATTGACATATTTAACTTTGACATTAACTATGCTATCGAATTGGGACATCTATTATGGGGGATATAGTCAATTTGTAATAATAATTACAGTTACAATGTAATGGATATACTCAAAGTAACACATGCCATCGAAAACCACTTGAGGTAGAACCGCTCGTCTGTCGCGCCAAAATAGCATGTCGCAACTCGAATCGAATTTGAAACGTTACATTGACGGAGCGCCGCTCGAATATGGAATTTGAATTACGATGTGAACGCGGGACGACGGGCATTCGGAAGTAAGGACCTGTGCACAACAAGGATTAGTTTATTTTAAATATATATCTAGCCTAGCAAATAGGCAGATGGGCCACCTGCTGGTAAGTCATGACCGTCGTCTATGGACATTTGCAACAATTGAGAAGTGGCCGATGCTTCACCGGCTTTGAAGGAGACCTCTTTTTGCGCTTTTCGTTAGAAACATTTCTATTTTTCTATATGCAACATGATATCATAATTCAAAATAAGGGTGAATAGGCTCGTACGCGTGCTCTGTCTTAGTGCGCATTAGCGCTTTCCATCAGGCGGGATCGCGTCCAAACGCTAGTCTATCATATGATAAAAAATAATGAACTAGTAACTTAATAAGGATTGGATTCTAATTAAGTGTTCTTTTAATCATTTCTTTGATTTCAGTTAAATCAAGTAAATTGAATCATAATAGTTGAATGAGTTTGAATTGAGCCCAGAATACCGTACGCCCGTTGGAGCATCTAAAATTGTAATTCGAAATCGTACCGTATTACAGTTGAAACTGTAAAGCAAAATATAAAATTATTTAAATCAAATATATGTAATAATGTGGTATAAAAATTAAAACATAAAGGACCTCTCAATCTCCATTATTTTATAATTTTGCTATTTAAATTGTCCAGAATAAAAAAATGTCGTCAACGTTTCATTTTTACTACTCAATTTGCTCAGTATTTACAACATTCATCCCTACATTCATTTATTCGTTTCTTTTCATAACATAATGTACATAATGTACATAATGTAGATATCAAAACCAGATCGTAACCTCTGTCACCAAACCTTCCACAGGACAATGTTTTACAGGTAGCAGATTAGCAGCGCAGCAAATTTTGAAAATATTTACCTACATATATTTTCACACCTGGTCCCTTACAGCGCAGGCAGAGAGCTAGAAGTGCCAAATATCTGTATCCTTGCAGACGTGCCCGTTTTAAAATATCTTTAAAGTTATACGCTTAATGAAAATCAAAACGGATTATAGAAAAAGGGATTGTGTCCGAAGCCTAACTGTGTCGTGATAGCGCCAGCCGCAAGTTCACGACGGCGCCTTATTAAATGAATATCATTATTGTTATTATTGAAAAACACAGAACGACCATTGACACTCGCGGTGAGTTATTATATTATCTGCGATATATAATAATTGTGCGCACGCTTTCAATGCAGTATTGAACATACAGGAAACAGAGTTATAAGACATTTTATTTTTACATTAAAATTCTTATTCGTTATAAATTTAAAGTTTTCCTATTTGCGCTCTTACCTTAAATGGCGTAGGCTTAATCCTTAGATATATATAATGCCAGGAGTACAGTAGTTTTTTGCGGAAGTATTACTCAGCAGATTTATATCCGCATATGCAACAGTAAAGTTTGCATTGCCATAATGCACTATGAGGGTGAGAGATAGACGAATATTTTTCAAATTTAACCCTTAGGTATTATTATTATATCATCGCGCCTGGTTTTTTATGAGCTTGGCAAATACCGCTGAATGCAAAATAAATTTTATCCGTACAGACCTAACGTGATCCTTCATTCTGTACACATGTATGTAGATACATCCTAACTTAATTTGCAGTAGTAGCAAAGCATACGTGACGTACTTCCTGACAAATTTTTATGTATATCTGGAACTAGTTACTATGAATAGTCTACAGAATATCTGGTGAACTGGTCTACAGAAACTAGTCTACAGAATATCTGGTGGTGGTATGCACATAATATTAATCTTCACGTAGAAATTTTATCCGGAGAATTTCTTTAATTGAATTTGCGGTTGAAATATTGTACTAATAAGCATTAACGACCGTTGGAACCCTCTTACGTGTATCGGATATCAATTAAATATATTTTATGTTCAACTAAACTACAGATACACAAACACACTGATAGTTTATCTCAAGAATTATTTTAACAATTTACTAAAATGTTGATATTGCTAAACGGTCGCAATTTTTGCTATTAATTTTGTCTGACACACGGAGTTTTGCATTGGCGCGCTTGCGTTATATAAGCACAAAATATGTTACATCTACATTTGACTGTGGAAGAGCCATGGCAGATCTGTAAGGACAGAGAGGTGCTCTCTGCCTAACCTCTAAGGGATCTGGTGTGGCTATGCTAATATAAAATAAAGTATCGAATTCGAAATGATGTGTTCCGAAATATAGCCAGAGTTATATAATATCATACACCTACTTTATCCTGAGTGGAGATCGACGTCACTCTCTTCAACTGAGCTGTAAGAGTTACCAATTGTTCCGGTATGCCAATACCTTAATATTGGTATAAAAAACTGTAACTGACTACCCTCGTTACAGGTGTGATGTAGCGCTTACGTTTTTTGTACAAAAATTCTATACTACAAAAACATGAAGTAATTTTATTTTAACCAATAAGGAAGTCAGATATTTTATAGACCATAAATAGTAGTAAATTCCAGATGTATCTTGAGTGGCTGGAATGCGTCACAGATTTCTTAAGATACGAATATGGGAGAAAAGATATTCGCCATTCGGTGTCACTCTCTGCCTACACCATAAAAAACGTAGCCTAGGGATATAATAGTAACAACTTTTAAAAGATTAATACCGATTTTGATTTCATTTGGTTCTCTCTATTTCTAAGGCCCGTGTGTATCACCTTAAGACATCAGGTGCGGCTAATGGTTATATTTGAGAAACGAACTCAAGTATCATTTTCGATAAGAATTCCAACAAAAATTGCCATTCGAAATGTGTATGTTAATCGTTATCACCGTGCAATAGGGTCGAATATCGATTAATACTCCATTTTATTGAACGGCAAGTTTATGAAGAGATATTTTTGTTAGCGAAGCACTATCTTTTATTAGTGTACAGATGGCTCTCGTTATAATGGTAATTAGCGTAATGGTTTGTACTTTGATCGGGTAATGAAATTAAGACCATTTTATTGAAATTGTTAATTTATATCGTGTGCATTACTTTTAATGGATACTCCTTCGACTTATCATAGAGAAGTATTTGTAATTATTTTAATGCATTACCCGTCTATACATGTATACAAGTCTTTACAAAATTATGTCCATTTTGAGACTAAATATTAATCCGTGAACAAAAATATAGTCACGAAACCTGCACACTTTTCAGTTTTCGGAATATTATGAAAATATTCTCCGAGGTGTATAGAATCTGCCACTCTACAATTTCCCGGCGTGGCTATTAATAGTCTTTCTCGTCCTGAAAATATAAACCAAATTTCTTATAGTGGAATGATTAAAGGGTTAATGATAATGATGATGATAACGTATTACCATTGCCATAATTATATTTCCCTTAGATTTGCCAGCTGTAAATGGTTTTACAAAAACTACTTTTTAACAAGTCATATCTTCTAAATTACACAAAGCGTATAATTTATGAATTAACATTATTATATTAGTATCATGGAAACACACCAGCTGACTTACGGGGTATTCAGACAGGACTGCATATCGAGTATCTAACTATAATTTTAAAAATAATATGAATTTACATATTTCGACAAATTTTGACCACATCCCAAACTTTCATCATCTACTTAAGGTAAGCAGATAAAAAATTCTGTTCGGCATTAAGTTCGACCTTTGTTACAATGTTGGCTCAATGAATAATTTAAATCAATATAATTAAATTTAGGCGTTAGATAGATAATAAAAACTTATATGAAATTATGTGAATAATTAAATACCACATAAACATAATTAACAAAGTAAACTGCCATTTTACAGCTAGAATTGACTAACAATGTTAATATAAGAATAAATAGTTACAACCGGTTAGTCCTTACCATTGTATTAATTAATTAAGCTAATCAACATAATAAAAATTCTTCCTTAAAACGCCTAATATTAATTAAGCCCCTCTCAACGGTTACAATGGAATTTTTCATGAAATAGAACCAAATTGATGGGGTACTTAATCCTACATGCATATCGTCCTATAGCATTGTAAGGTTCAGTTTTATAAATTGGCTTGACTCGAGGAAGAGATGGTCCGATATCTTGCACGAGCAGATAAGGATTGCTTATCTGAAGTAGAGTTTTGCTCGCTGTGAAATGATATTATGTAGAGCCTGTAGTCGTTGACGTTCCACTTAACTGTAGGTAATCCACACACGATAGAGTTTATTTAAATACGATTGCAGTAAAAATAACTAAAATACTAATTCTGAAATGGACTTACTATAACATTAAACTACAATGTTTATAATTATCAGTTTAAAAATAAATCAATATTAATATTATAAAATTTGGAAGAGCCTGCACTATGATGGTCAAGTGATAGTCGACATATATTCGAATGTAATTATTTATACAAAGAGACATAGTAGAAATGCTCATGCTTATCACCCACATATTTTTACTGGGTGGGAATCGAACGCACACCCGTAGCACATGAACCACGGTCATTACCCATGCGACTGACCACCATTATTACTTCCATTGCAACGTAACTGCAATAATAAAAAGCAAAATCATGTTGGCTATACGAAATCGTTTTTATTATTGTAAGAGCAGTCATGTAAACCCTGCTTTATAAATCGACTTGGCTCCAGTAAGGGAAGGCGCAATATATCGCACGAGTGATAAGACGCTGTTATCCGAAATGTTTTGTTTTGACAAGATTAAACGTCTTGTTCCTCAGTTACGTACACCTGGAATAAAAGAGGAAAAAGTTTACATTAAAGTTCATTCAGTTCAAATCTATTTACAGTCACTATTTATATATATATATATTATGTTTATCTATAAATTAAGTTTAATTGGAATTTCACTTTATATGTCCAAAGACTTGCCAGACTGGAATAATGTAATTGATAAAAGAGCGATTTATACATAATAGTATTATATCTCAGATTTAAGTTTAAAAACGAAATACAAAAGACAAAATAATTAATTGAAATTCATTCATTGATTTCGAATCGCAATGTTTTAAGTTCAAGCAATATCATCATTTAAAGGTATAGGACAATGTCATTTCGAGTTCAAAGTTCGGCAGAGTGCCGACCAACGAAACAAATGACAGAACAGATTTGATTTAACAGTTACAAATGATCATGGCAATATGTTGGACAGGTTCAACACACGTTTGCTGTTCGCGAACACAAATGAACTTGACATACGGGTTTTTAAAAACCCGCTAATGTCCTTGCGCTTTTAAATACTTCGTCAGCAAGTTTCATTTAAATATTTATCTTTAAGTATTTCCAGCATCTCTTCACGATCGTTCGAACAGTTAAAAGTACTCAATGTCTCCGCTATCGACGCCATACAATGAGATGCGGTACATTCCCGCGACGTTCCATTGACCAGTAAGGATAGTATCAGGGTTCGATTCCCTGAATGGGTTGTTCCATTCATCGTGCGCCCAGTGAAACAGTGGCTCTGTGTACGCCATCTCTTCGTTTTGTGTTTCATGGGCTTGGGCTAATATATGAGAGGAAAGCGATTTCGAATTTTCCAAAAATCTTATTAGACTGGTAACAAATAAATGATTACTAAGTAGATTTTCATTTATGATATTTATAATACCTTTTGTATTGTATTGTAAAATGAGTAAAAAATAAAATGAGTGCTCGAGCTGATTCATAGTGAGAACATTTTTTATTAAATTATACACATTTTTACTATAATACTACAGCAGCAAGAGTCGGTTTATACATTGAGTGATTACGCCATAACCGCCTCATGAAAAAGGCTGAAATTTACTGTGGCAATTGAACCAATAAATATGTAAAAACAAACATCAAGAAAGTTCACTTTTTTATTCATTATTGTTAAGTTGAACGGCTGGGGCGGGTGGCGATTTACAAAATATGTATAAAAATTATATGCCATTTGCCGTGCTTCACGATCAGTAACTTTGACGGATGTTTTACAACTCGTTTTAAGATGTATATGTCATGTGTACCTATTTTATAGCAGACATGACAACTAAAGACAAGTATTCATGGCGCTGTGTGCGATTGACTGACTGTAACTGACGCCACTCGTGTATGTTTACCGGAGGAGGTTTCTCTGCTTAGTTGGAGACCTGTAGTAACGTAATATTTGGTGATACACCAGAAGCATTGTGTAGTGAAATTGCTTTGAAACTGTACACTTGAATCCAGTCGGCTTATCGACTTTATGGTGTTGGACATAAAGTTGCAAAATGCATTGTCGCGAATGACAATATATTTGCAAAAGGATTTCGTTACTGCAAAGACAACTAAAGTATAAAACTTAATATTTTTGTGAAACATTGTAATTTTAACGCTATTTAGTCGCTTGTAAAGTTCTGTATTGCTTGTCATAAGACTTATAGCTTTACACCTACACTTGACCTAACAATCTACAATGCCTATGTACGGCGCTATAAATCTATATTTTAATGCTTTCGTTACTATGACACCAATACTTACGAGATATAAAGACCGTCTGGTTTTAGGGCAATGCCGAGTTATCGCTCTTCCTTTAGCAACTTTATGGAATTACCATACGCTCTACATATCAATCACTACATGATTTTAGAGTGAGAAAGTCGCAGGTTAGGTTTCCGCTGTGTATTAGATAGTTACGTGTAGGTATAATTTGCTGGATTTCCCTGTTGGTTTAGTACTAATAATGGTGTTCATTGTTTGGTTCCTACGCTGAGCCCTGGGAATTGGGCTTATATTTTCACTAAGTACCTACTTAGAATTAATTGGTCCAACAAACATGATAACAAAACCTGCGAAACAAATTTCTGCTAATGCTTCTAATTTGTGTGAAGTCTACCAACCTTTACTTCACTAGTGCGATAGACTATTGCTATAATCCTTCTCGTTCTGAGATGAGACCCGCCTCCAACAGTGGAATGATAAAAGAGTTGATGATGATGCCGTTTTTCAGCGTGTGATTACCATAACAATAAATAATTTTGAAAGCTTCACTTTTGGCGGCTTATTTTACATTACGATACTACACTTTCATCTTAGCCAAATCAATCAAGTACCAATTACAGTATTTATAATCTCTGATAATAAATCTCCAGTTTATTATACTTCATAGTTACCATAATCACTGTGTTATTTTAAACCATGTCATCGAGATTGTCGATATACTTCGTAATGATTAAATGGATATGACGTCACTATATATTTGACTGAGTGTGTAAAGGAGTATGACGTCATTATGTATTTCATAATGTAGAGTTGATAACAATATGGCGTAATAAGGATGGAAGTCCAAAGAACAAAACGCGAACAGTGGAATGATGTTTAGCACATTAATGCCTAACTATTGAAAACCCTGTTGAGACATAGACTACTACAATTCACTAAAATATCTATTGAATAGTTGCTCATACCTATTATTACCATTTTGAGAGATATAATGATTCAACATATGGCCACCCGTGATCACTTAACATTACACTCTAACCGTTCCTTTTGTCGAAGATCAAGACTTTTTCTTCGCCCCAAAGAGATAACTTGAACATACTCCACTAACCTAATTTAATAATGAGTGGTGGATATATTTACAATCAATTTGTTATCACGATGCCAATTTGTTGCCTTTACTTACTCTTTATATTAGAGTTGATGATGATAAATGTGTAGCATGTATTCTCTTACAAATATTCAGAATAAAGTCGAAGAATATAAATATATAATTCATCATTGTCATCACGCCAGCCTCTTCTTTTCCACTTCTGGATCTAGGCCGTTCCCGATGCCAATAAATGTATAATTGCATGATCTTAATAAGAGCGGTTGTGTTAGTAGATTAATAATCTTTGCCAAGTTGTAAATGAGCAACAAAGTTTGATGGACATTAAGGTCGACACAAAATAGCTCAAAGGGCCATCACACTTTAACGCACCGCGGGGAACTAAATGTAAACACTATAAACATAATGTATTGACTTTAAAATAAAATGTATGAGACAAGTATTAAATAATATTTATGCAGCAATATCCCTATATTTATTATACCAATTCGCTATTTACCATACTAATTCGCCGCTATCGATTTTAAGATTATATTAAAACGATAAATCGTAATCATTAAATATAAGGCTTTAAGTGAGGGTGTTTGAAAATTTTGTTATAAATATTTTACTTGACAACACATAATATTCCAAGCAAATTGATAAAGTAATTAGTTTTAATCGCTAGGTACCTACTAGGTTTTATATTTTTAAAAAAGTGTCTATCGTAAATTTATTTTATATGATCATAGTTTTAATGGTTTTAATATCAGCTTCGCATTGCGTCATCTATGGTAGGTTAATAGCACGCATCTTCGGTTAAAAAAAAACGTGCGTTTTTGATAACAAAATATCCGAAACGTGGGAGTGTATTACACTTCTCTGCCTACCCCTTTGGGGATTACAGGCTTGATGTTACCGTACCGGATAACGTGTAAAAAGCTTTTTATGAGGTACGTTTATAGTGGTATGATACGGGATTTTTCAAAAAAGCCAGAAAATTATTTTTTTTATAGCTGGCTACCCTTCGATGACTCTTCTGATATAGTTAATCTCCATTGACAACGGTAATTATTTACCACCAGAGGTTGGTCTGATTATTACATTTTTAACGTAGATACGTATGTACGTAAATACGTAGGGTATTTAAACGTAACGTAACGTATTTAAATTAAAAAGATTCAGTTATTTGGCATTCGGTGCTCTTTGTCTATTCCGTAAGAGACAATAATAACAATAATAAAATTTATAACAAAATCACTGCAGCGAGTCAAAAGACAGATAGGGCCATAAAAGTTTTTCAAAAAAATTTTTCAAAGCCACTGGGTCTAGAGGTTGAGCTAAAACACTACATCTTAAGATATCAGAATATCACGATACGCTGAACGATCACCACTCCTACGAGTATCTTTCAAGTTCAGATCTACATGGAGTTACGATATAATGGATGTCGCGTTTAATTTAGTTTAGAAAGACCTTTATTGGATTCTCTTTTAATTATTTTCAAAATAGAATATCTATAATAAAATTTGTAACTGAACAATTTTATGATTAACTAGTTGATGTGTGTGGTTTTGTTCGCCCTTACAAATCAATAAGTAATTCACTGTAATTTATGATCACGCTAAATGAAGAGAAAGTGTAGTATAGTGTATTGTCCTTTTAAATGTTTCATTAGGAAGTCCTAACTGAGAACGCGGAATGCACCTGTAATTGCCGTGAATACCATCCCA
The DNA here is from genome assembly GCA_018244815.1 of Parelbella polyzona. Lineage (NCBI taxonomy): Eukaryota > Metazoa > Arthropoda > Insecta > Lepidoptera > Hesperiidae > Parelbella > Parelbella polyzona. The sequence continues at coordinate 4,794 of DWMF01000228.1, read as the reverse complement.
TTTGTGCCAAGATATAAGGTAGCTATGAGATTGTGTGTAATGCTCTTGGTCCGTTAATAAATAAAAATAAACATAATGAAACAAAATTTTTTCCGAATTAATTCAACAATTTTTTATATGTAGAGCTAACAAGCATAAATTTCAAACACTATTTGGGTTAGTTTTTTGTAGACAATACTAATAACTCCGTTTTTTAAAGAGAATTATTTTATTTACACAATTTTATGATGTCCATTTTCATGTATTATATTATGTATATATTTTAATGTCAAATATGTAGGCAATATTGTATTTTAGGTAAATATCTAACAGCATATTTTCTCTTTTTTTAAATATACTATGACAATGAATTAAACGTAGGATGTCCCGTAATATTAATCTGGAATTAATGAAACTATATGTAAATATATAGTACCATATAAACTACATATATGTAAATGATCAAGTTTCGTAATAATTATGTCACGAATCGAGTTCTAATACAGAAAGGAAATAGTAGCAATATTATACTCATTAAGAAGCAAGGAATTTATAACACAAAAACGAAAAAGTGATTGAAATAAATCTTCATTTAAATAGATGATTAATATAATCGGGAGAATATATGCTAATAAGAATAAATATATCTACCCAGAATCTATGTATCGAACGGCCGATATCTATAATACACCTTATCCGAATATTATGTCTTCTAGTCCACACACGTATTAGAGACGGGTCAGCCCACGCTGAGAAAGGGCAAAGATGGGCGACTGTTCCTCACACGCTGTCCTTACGGATACATATACGATATATATAAATTCTGTCGATAAACATAAATCTATGTTAGATTACACTGAATAATATCTTAGATACCGCATTGTCTTATATTACGAAGGCTTTGTTTGTGACGCGATATGTGTAAATGAACATATCGAATTCAGATGACAGCATGAACGACATGCGTTAAAGATGCCTCAAAGAAACATCCAACGATCAAATCAAACTAGCATCAACGCTCCTCCTGGGACCTAATAATAGAAAGGCGTGGATGTCCAAAATATCAAGGATACAATTAAAACTAAAGGTCGCTTCAGCGTGTGCTGAGCCTCATACATCCCATTTCCCGCTTATCACTCAAACGTCAACGTTGCCTAACAACATATCAACACCTCTAACAGTTGTTAGCAGAAAATGTATTTCAACAAAGCAAACATTGATATGACACGATGGCAACAATCAAATGAGTATTGTTACGTTATGCTGTTATGTTCAATTTGTTATTTCGAAAACTATACGGGCTTTCTACATCGTTGCCGGGGATGTTGTACAAGATCGATAACTTAAATTCTTCTTTAATATGTGTAAAGATTTTAATGGACATAGACGAGGTGAAAGATATTTTCTTAATCCGTACGTTGTGGAATTCCTTATTCTCTCTCTATTCGCTATATCTACGGGAAATGGTGTTAAAATCTATGTAGTATATCTATGTATCTGTGTTTTGAGTGAATGGTTCGATATCCCACTAACGCCGCTCGTAGTACTGGGAATCTACTTATAGTTGCCATTTACGAGAGGCAGGTGATAACCCAGCCCGTATTCTGGTCCCAAATTACAACTAGAGACCTATCAGTGAATGTAAGAGCTCATAACGAACTCTATGGAATGGCTACACGAAATGACAAACAATAATAAACACGCGACAATTTCGTTACTTTAGTTATATTTATGTAAATCACAAGCATAATTGTATATATCCCTCAAAGCACGACCAGTTATAATTAACATTGAATTATTGGAACAAGTTATTTCTAATTATTACAGATCGCGGCAGGGCGCTCAGTCCTACATAAATATACAATGGCGTACCAAATTAGATTAGTGCCACTTACATCGTGAATCATCTCTATAAACACGAATTACTCATAGTGAATCTGAAATAATAATCGCGAGTGCCTACTCAAATTATACAAATCAAACACCACCCACAGTACAAGCTGTATGTAAAATGCACATCTGTTGTTTCTTTAGAAAGATTTGCCAAGGTTAGTATCTCGCATAATATTATACACTAAGGAATCCTATAATACACTAGTGGATTGTACGTTGCACTGGATCGGAAGTATTATTATTAATGTTGACCTAATAAATAACTTGCAAAAGGTTTTATTTTGTTATTGTTATTTCATCTGGTTAGGTCTCTAGCGGTGTAGGTTACGAGTGACAAATATCTATATTTATACAAATTTGCCCTGATTCTTTTTTCATTCATTGTTCTTTTCATGCTTACTCACCGTTTTAGAAATTTGTGACCGGAATGTAATTCTGACATAAAAATAATCCAATAATGCTATACAGGCTTCAACGAAAAGCAAACTTTAAGAGAGCAAATGATGTCAAAAGTGTCGTGGGGAAATAAAAGTTTATGTTAAGTTACTAAAGATCATAGTGGATGACTGATGACAGTCAACACGAGAGACGAACGAAGATTGTCAGGAGTTTAGTTGGTGGTAATTCCAGGTTCGTAAATGCGCACGTAAAAATCTTCTTTTTTTTTCAGCGCGAGCAAATAGGCAGACGGGTCACCTGATGGTCGTCTAAGGACACGTGCAATACTCGAGGCGTAGCCAATGCTTTGCCGGCTTTGAAGGAGAGCTCTTTTCGCGCTTCTCTTGAAGACCCTATATCATAGCGCTCCGGGAACACCACAGAGGTATTCCATACATATACTTTTTAAAAGTACATGCAAATTTCATGAAAATTGACAAATAATTTACATTATAAAAAAACAGTGCTGTCATCAGTCTTCACCATGGACCTTTTTATTGTCACACTGTTGGATATGGGTCAGTACTGAAGATGAAAAAATAACAATTATAATCGGCCCTTTTACCATTCTACTGTTGGAAATTGAGTCTCCTCTCACAATGAGAAGAATGATGAGATGAGAAAGATTAAGAATTAACAAACATCAATAACATTATGGAGCACTATGTTGTGTGCAGATTCGCTAAACGATGCTTTCTTTCATTTTTACAGCAAAGGATAAACACTCGTAAAACGTATTTTTTTTGCAACGAAAGAGGTGAACCAGAGTTTAAAGTCACTATCCCTGGAGTGGGAGGCTGAATTCTAAACAAGTAATCACCACTTGTTATACATGAAACTGCAAAATTACCTTAATTATTCAAGGTTCTGCCATATATTTCATGAGAGTATTATATCAAATAAATTATTTATTGGATTTGTCGTTCCTTTACATACTCTTCATGATGTAACATCTTTAGTGTTTCGTACTTATTAACAAATTAATATCTACATATATTCGTTTAATACTATCTAAATGCATCTCCAATGAATCTCCCACACGATATGTCTGAGTAAACAACATAATCCAACACATGAAACTGATTGTTCAATGATTGATCCGTCTGATTTCATTTGCAGCGGAGGTCACGGGACCGTGGGAGCTGGGCGCGATGTACCCACTTTGCTCGACCTTCGGATATTGGCTGGTGTAAATTGAACTCAGCTACACTCATTTGTAATTTTGTTATGTTGCATATCTAACTGTGTAAGTATATATGTATATCGGAGCTAACCACGACTAGCAATCTTATACATATTAGTTCCATGTCAGACATCATTATTATGTATTTCATTTTAAATTGAATGTATATTTACAATATGTTACGAATTGTATTTGTATACCTAAGTAATTATCCTTGCTTACAAATAAGTTTATCAAAAAAGCAGTATAACGAGCAACATTTTATATCGTTAAAATGCTCTATTGCGTCCAACACACGAGGTAGAGATACAAGATTTCAATGTCAATCAGCAAAAACTCTATATTATAACAGAGCAAACGGATGTTGCGGTGACGATAAAAAGTGTGTGACTTGCAACTCTACGATTAGGGTCAGTAAGGTCGGGCTCAAAAGATGACACAGTGCTATACACAGATTTATTGTACATATTTAAATAATAAATAAATTCACGCGTGTAATCAGCGGAGAGGTAAGCAGAGGAGTGTACTGCACTCGAACATTTCACCCGTTACGTTATGCGTCCCATCATTGAATACATGTTGAGACTATTATCGTAACGGGAAACATATCTGGACTCCGAGCCGCTACTGAGAATTATAATTTAGAAAAATCTAATAGTACCCGACTCGCCGAACGAACCTAGGACCTCACCAGGCAGTCCTTACGTCAATGAAAATTTGAAATTATATTAAACAAGCCCAAATTTTTTTAATTACGTACCTAATTTTGACCTAAAATTATGTTAATTAAAATTTTAGCTTTCCAAGAAAATAAGTTTCGTTCCTAACTTGATGGAATATCAGTTGTTTCATTAGCTTTTTGCAATGAATTATTATTATGTAGACAATCGAAAACTAAATCACATGGACCCAGGTCTGCTAAATGGTTTCGCTGTAGTCCTCAGTTGTTGAACGATGATAACTCGGTCGAAACTCACTCCCTTTCATATTGATTGCAAATTACTGTTGATTTCAGTGACCTGTTTGTATGGAAGCTGGTAATATAGTTTTGATAGAATAGTAATTCGAAAATTTGTATAGCAAGAAAATAAAACATGGAATCTTTAATTGCTAGAAATTAAGCGTAGTCTCTGCTTACATTGTTGGGACAACAAGTTCAATTCTTACCACGGGTGCGGGTCAAAGTGACTCGAACATAGTCTGAATTTTTGGTACTTTTTTAAATTACTATAGTCCTCAACGACTAGCACACTCATTTGCTTTAAAAGAAATCTCTATTAACATTTTAAATACGTTTATAT
>DWMF01000227.1:0-16648 GCA_018244815.1 Parelbella polyzona | reverse complement strand
CCTCCACCAACTCCAATTTCAACAACGCCTGTCCCCCTACGATGCTACCCGGGTAGCTCTGATCCTCGTTGTCCTAAATCGACTCCAGCGCCTCCCAATTGCTATTACGGAAGTACTGATCCCCGTTGTCCAAAACAGCCGACACCTCCACCAACTCCAATTTCAACAACGCCCGTCCCCCTACGATGCTATCCGGGTAGCTCTGATCCTCGTTGTCCTAAATCGACTCCGGCTCCTCCTAATTGCTATTATGGAAGTACCGATCCCCGTTGTCCAAAACAGCCGACACCTCCACCAACTCCAATTTCAACAACGCCTGTCCCCCTACGATGCTACCCAGGTAGCTCTGATCCTCGTTGTCCTAAATTGACTCCGGCTCCTCCCAATTGCTATTACGGAAGTACTGATCCCCGTTGTCCTAAACAACCGACAACCACACCAACTCCAATCCTAACGTCAACGAAGCTGGTCTGCTATCCTGGTTCACCCGATCGCCGGTGTCCGCAGCCACCTACATCAACGACCCTAACTCCGCCAACTTACTTACCACCCTCGACTACACGATTTAAATGTTATCCAGGATCAAATGATCCTCGTTGTCCTAAACCGACACCATCTATATCGATTCCAACCCCAACAACTCCTGAACCTCTACGATGCTATCCAGGTAACCCCGATCCTCGCTGTCCCAAATTGACTCCGGCTCCTCCCAACTGTTATTACGGAAGTACTGATTCCCGTTGTCCTAAACAACCGACAACTACCCCAATTCCAACTCCAACAACACCTGTTCCTCTACGATGCTACCCAGGCAGCTCTGATCCTCGCTGTCCCAAACAGACACCCACTCCCAGTTCATGTTTTCCTGGATCAAAAGACCCCAAATGTCCACAACCATTTGCACCCAGCAGCACTAATCCTCCGTCAACGTATTTGCCACCATTTCCAGCTGAGAACGAGGTGAAAACCGGAAAATTGTCTCCGAAAGTATTTGACTACTATGATGATACACAACAAAACATAGGTTAGTTTTTTGTCGAAATTTTTTTACTATATTAACTATGCCCGCGACTTCGTTTCCATGGAATTTAATAAAAAAGTTATTGTTTAGTTATTGCGCAGTGGTGCCATGTGCGTGAGCTGCGCGCGGTACTGAACAGTACTTGCACATTGCAACATAACTTTATTTCATATTTCTAAAATTCTAAAAAGAAAGTAAGTTACTTCTTAAGCCTAACTTATTCCTTACATTAGCTAACTGCCAGTTAAAATACCGTAAGAATCGGTCCAGCCGTTCCAGAGATTAGCTGGAACAAACAGACAGACAGAGATAAGTTTAAAAAAACCTCATTTTGGTATATGTACCGTGTATGCATACATATGCATTTAGTAAAAAGCGGTTATTTTAATATTTCATAAAGACACTCCAATTTTATTTATTTAGTTGCTACCGAATAATGATAAATGGTAAGCTACAATTAGATACATGTAAGTAGGTTTAAGTTATGATTTGTGATAATATGTTTTGTTTCTTGTGATAACTTACCCCAACATCCTGATTGAGTATAAAATACTATTTTAGTATTTATGAGGTTTTTTTAAGTACAGTATTATTAAATACCGTAATATGTACCTTATTATTGCAGATAGGTTCGATTTCTCGCGCACAAAACCAAGGACGAGAACTGCCAGAGATTTGAGCAAAATAGACGACGATGGTTCTGCGGTGAGCAAATCATCTGGATTGTTGTATTTAGGTATCATTGGCGCAGTCTCTGTTGTTGTACTATTGCTCGGTGCTGTTATGTACATAAAAAACACAAGGAAAATAAGAACAATAGGATCATTGAAGATGCTACAGAATCAAACATCAACGGACTTTGTTCAAAATATTTGTTAGTTAAGGTTACCTTGTGATATTATAAAAAAATGTTGTTGCCTAATGGTATGCAACATACCTATATACATTTGTCTACTATTTGCGTCCTTTACTTACGATTTGATTTAACTATCACTGCCTTATTAGCTTTACTTTTGGACGTTTAGAAACGTATGCCTATTTTATTTTTATATAAAATAGTGCCATAAAATAAATATTTAAATCCGGTAGATGATTAAGTAATCATATTTACATAAAATTACACTCAATGTAATTTCCAATTTTTTGAATATATTCACAAAAAAGGGCAATTATTATAAGTTTGCAATAATTTTAGCAATGTTAAACTTTTAACAGGGTCGCTACTGGATTTTCGAATATTGTTATTTTACTTTAAAAAAATCGTACGATTTATATATTATTAGAGTCCTAGTCAACATACTCGTACATATATACTGTGCCCTGACATTACGCATATTTAATATTAAAAGTTTATTTTTTACAAAATATTATTTTCTACACTACTATACTCATTTGTGATAATTTTGTTGTAAATATTTTGCCAGTAATGTATGTAAACGTGGCCATTCATATAGATAGTATGTACACATTGAAAATGATCCAAGCAAGTTCTGCTTTGCGTTCACTGGATATTTATGGAACAGATAAATATTTAGCAATGCACATTTCATTTTCATATTAAAATATTATTTAATACGTACTACATATTTACAAGCAACCAGATATGTGATATTCGCAATAAAAGCTATTGCATTAATTCTGTTAGCCATATTTAATTTTAATGGCTTTTTTTTCTACGCAACGCAGAATGAACGCTTTGATGATTTTAATTTGAAAGAAATGTAATGAGGAAAGCTCGTCAAGTCGAACTAAGTAAAGCATTCTATGAATGTAGCTTGTGTTTTATTTTTACCAACTATCTAGTAACATGTGTGTGGAGACGGTTATTATTTATGACTTACGTTACATAAAAATTGTAATTTATATTGTGTCATAAAATATTCGTATAAAGTAAATTATAATTGATTTTTTTAAATATTATTACAGATTTTATTATTTTCAATTAATTTGATTATCAATTACAATACAATATCTGACTTTTATAAATGGTTCTAAAATTGCTTTGATAAATTATGCCCGATTAATGTTATAATATTACAAATTATTCCATGTAATTAATATATGAGTTACAGCCTATTACTTTACAAGTGCTCCTACTTGCTTCCAGTGTTAGAAGTTCCATTAGCAGGTATTTCTACACGAAATTATTCGATTGTTGTTCCTAACAGAACAACCTGAAGAGACCTGCGTCTTTCTGTAATGTTTTTGAAACATAGTGTTTTTGAGATGTTAAAATTTATTCGCAAATGTGCGATATGCTTTGCTCCTCGTGCGGCAGCGGGCCGGTTTGTGGGTGTAGATACATATAGGTAAGTATAAATAAGACAAGAAGCAAAATAAAACGATTAGTTTTAAATATATTATTTATTGTCTTTCATGAATTTATTTTAATGAAAGCTATCACATTTTTAAAATTACTCGGTACCAACTCGATACCAACAATCGATAAATAGTGATTTCGTTAAAATTCGATAAGACACTTCAAACAACTAATTAAAATTTCTTTTTAAAATCGTTAAAATCTTTTGTCTAGTACCCATTGTTTATTCAGATTTGTCGACTTTTGAATAAAACGACCAATCGAACTAACATATTAAGAGTGACGGTTGTTTAAATTTAAGAAAATTAGTAGGTAAGTGTTTCATTTAATATTCTAAAGACATTTTGGCATAAATATTTTAATCGAACTAATCATACATAATAATCTTTTCCAGCAATGCAATACAATACAATATACATAATTGCACACTAAAATACAAAAATAATGTACAAAAAAACAACCTATGCAATGTAAATTATTAACAAAAATGTTGGTGTTTAGTTCGATAAACTAACTACATACTTTCTGGCTGGTCGCAATTACATAGGTACTCGATGATGATTAAATATGTAGATATGTACCGGCTTAAATCACTTACGTTTTCCGATATGGCCTGACTATTTTCAGACTTATAAGAGGTAGGTACGTACAAAAAACGTACATGAGCTAAGTCGATACATATAATCATGTGTATAAACAGTCACGAGACATTTAATAGTAACATGGGTACCTATTATTTGTGACAACTACCGATCAATGAGTTTGATACGAATAGGTCCGTTTGGCGTGTACATTGGATGAATGTGGTAGTCCAAGAGCTCATGGTGGTACTCAATCTTGAAGGCTTGCACCATCTGCAATTGATGAAATTTTATAATATTATTTTATCGCAATTTACAAAACCATAATATTGATAATTAATTTGATTAAAAAAGAAAGAAATTTTTGTCAACTTCTGATTTTTATTGACATTGATCAGATCTAAAGATCTCTACTTAAATTCCAATAATTATGAGAGCATCAAAACCAACAAAATTAGAGAAAACGCCCTCCTACCTTACAAATTACAACATGCATCTCAAGTTCTGCAAACCGTCGTCCGAGACACATTCGTTTCCCGAAACCGAAAGGGAGTGACGCGAACGCGTGGTGTTTTAGCCCCGATCTCTGGATCCATCTCTCTGGTCGAAACTCTGATGCATCCGTGAAATATTCTTCACTGTTGCCCATCACGAAGTGTTGGAATATCACTTGAGTCTGTAATTAGATTAAGTAAATCACGTAACAATTTTATGACTTTATAGCGTATCATTGTATTTACGACTTTATACCACCACGATATATAATCTATATGCGTCACTTTATATTATTTTAACGTATAATGTATAAACATTATCATAAACATCTGTTCTATCAACACGATAAACGGACTTTGAGTCATTAGAAGTGACCATACTATTAGCCAGTTATCATAAGCGACTTCGCTGTTCGAAAAGAGGCATTTTATGTAATCTATACCGTTTACTATTGATATCTACAAGTCAAAACAAAATTTATAAAGTATCTTAAGGCAAATATTATCTGAAAATGACATCAGGCCATTTCATAGTATCTCATTAACAGAGTATTTGTGATTCGCAACTATGTGTAACCTACAGGCGTTTTAAGCGAAACACTGAAAATATACGAAAGTTTGTAAGCAAAGGAAAATAAACATTTACGCTGGATTTTTAATAACAGTTACTTGCTAATGTTAAAACATGTGTATTGTATTGTAAAATATTAAAATATGTATATATTGTAAAAACTTACGCCCTTAGGTATATTATAGCCACATATCACTGTGTCCTTGGTTAGCTGACGGCCATTACCAATAACAACAGGGTACATTCTGAAACGCAAAGAAATCTATTTTAAATCTATATACTTTAGACTATCTACACGTATATTAACATTTATATTTAAATCTATAGACTTTAAACTATAAACTTTCTCAGCCGTATACCTTCTTCGAATTTAATAAAAATGTATGTAACACCTCCAAAACTGTAATCGTCTTACTCTAATTAGTGTAACATAAATGATTTTCTGTATATAGAGCCAACTTTGAAATGGATACGACCTTCAGAGTTTTTCTATTACAATAAGTAGGGACTGCGAAACCTTCATAGACATACATTTACATACACTTGTTCCTTTACTTTACTGCTAGAATTTCTCCGTAGAAGCGAGTATAAATAAAAGTAAAAAAAAAATTACCTCAAAACTTCCTTGATGCAAGCCTTCAAATACGGCATTTGACTCGTATCACCTGCTTTAAGCGGTCTACCTTCTAACACTTTACTAATCTCTCCATAGAGTCTCTCTTGCACTTCTGGTCTCAATGACAGTTGGTAGAGAGTTGAAGCTACGGCGTTTGACGTCTACAATTAGATAATTTTGGAATTTTTCCAATATATCTCATAATAAAATTACTGTTCATTTGAAATTCTCTAGAAGAATTTATAAATTGAACTTCAAAAATACAAATCATTAATTCATGTTTCGAATCCTTTATATATAATTGCTTTGACAATTCACATTAATCTGTTTATAAATAAATAAATAACTCGTAGATAAATAATATTTTTTATACAAGCAAATAAATTATCACAATCGTACTCTGTGACTTTTAAGAGTAATAAATTGTCTAACCGTGTCTATGCCCACTAGGAACATGTCGAGAGCGGCCACAGCTGCGACACGAGACCCCGCTGCAGCCACCAGGTCCTGCAGCAATGACTTGCTCTTGCCGGTTTCCTGACATTCTTTTAGGGCCCGTTCCACGTGCTTCAAGGTAACGCTGAAAATAAATAAGAGAGAATAATGTTAAACAATACACACGTATCTCGTTTTCGGTTGCAAATTTAGACTGATCTGCCCTGAAAAAGAGTGTTAATAATGATATTAATTTTAATATACCACTAAAAGATAGGCTCTGAAGACTACAACTTTAGCAGATTTCGCGTGTAGGTGAGCACATAGAAAGAAATACATATGAAGCGAGCAAGTTTCCTCACTGCGTTTACCTTTATCATTGTTGCTAGTAGTTAGTACTAGTCTCTGCTCACGCTACTAGTGCTCACTTGGCTGTTGATGATGATGCTCACCTGAGGATGGTATCTAGAGCAGCCACGTATCTTCGAAACGTGGCAGTAGGGTATATTCTCCACCACGGAGCTTTTAACTCCAGCTCGCCGACACAGAGGAAGAACGTGTGCACGGCATCTATAAGACGTTGGCTCTCGGACCCCTCGTGACATTCTAAGCATCTTAAGCGAGTGTCTAGAGCTATTAGACCTAAAGCTGAAATTATAAAAAAAACAAACATTTTACGACATATCTATAAAAACATTTTAAGTTGAGAGAATATGATAAGAGAACGTTTAGAGAACTTTTAATAGTTAATTTAAATACTATTGGCAGAAAACACTCCAATTACTTAACTTTTAATTTCTAGTTATAATTGTCAGCATCCTCTATTCAGAGTGTTTCTACAAATCCTACCACACCTCATTCCGCCAAATTATGTGTTGCAATTCCATAGTGAAAGTAAAATTGCTTGGTAATAACAATGGTTTCCAGGTATTTTTGCATCATAAGCATCATCAACGTCATCAGGTATAGCCATTAGAAGATGTTAGTAATTACAAGAATTTTAATGTCCAAAACTATTTTTAATGGCTAAACTAAGTACATATTATAGGCAACGTACACAGTCATTTCATATGTATGAATTTTGCAAATGTATTACTTATGTATGCTTTCTTACTTTACAAATTATATTTTATTTAGATTTGAGATTGTTGGTAGACATAACCGTTCTATCTCATAACAATAATAGTGATAGGCGCCATGACGTAATTAATGCCATCCCATTTTCATCTCAATCTCTAATTGTGCTCAAGTGGTCTCAAATTGTTTCTGTCCTAAGGAAAAATCACTAGTCATTGTATTTTATTAATATACACGACTTACATTCCAAAGACCACTTGTGGACTTCGTTGAGGAAGTCTTTTGGTGTCTCCGAATTCTCGTCTCGAATTTTTCGTATTCTGCAACAAGATATATTGAAATTGTTTCGAATATTTTTTACTATGTAATAAAAGAATCAGAAAAGATCGGAAACAATATACGAGAAAATAAAAACTGCACTCTGTAATCCGAAGTGACAGTGTCCGTTTTACTTTAGAGCTGGCAGCGCAATACTTGTTCCAACAGGATGAGACGAAGCTTACGACCTTTATTTGCATCATACAAAATTTGACGTATTACAATTAAGCATTTATTTATATAAAGTAAGTTTACCACCCATCTGAATACCATAGCTTGATATCAGTTAGGTCTATGGAAATTATTACAATTTAATGATCTCAAACAGATTGAACAATTTTCCTTAATACATATTATATGCAATTCAGTAGCATAGTAATTTATTGTAACTAATAAGTAGTAGTAAGGCTCACCACCAATTCCACGAGACAAACGTATCTCGTGAAACATGGGTGTGTACTACATTCCTGTGCCTACTCCTTCGGGATTACGGACGTGATGTTATGTACGTAGCACGCGGTTTGGGAGGACACAAGCCACGTGGCCGTACGCAAGAAATGCTGATTATAAAACAATGAAATCACGATTACCTGTCAACGAAAGCGTCAGCCACATCAGCCACTTGTTCAGTATACTGCGCTGCGGCGCCTGCGCTGAGCGCCACCCGCGACACTTTCGTCCTAAACGCTGCCCACGAATCACCATGACTGTCCACAGAATAAATAAAGAAGTGAATTTTTTGGAAGATGACAAGACAAATATGATCAGAGCCAATCAATTATTACAATTATTACAATTACCTAAAAGTCTGTCTCAGGCAACTTGTGGATATAGACCTCTCTCAATTGCATCGAACCTTATCTTAGCGTGGGATATCTAAATTCATTATCCAAACAGATGCCAGGAATCCAAAAGATGCCATTTAGGTACGTCGTTTGGAAAAACATCTTAATTTTGAATTGTTCAAATATTTTGTTATTATTGATATCGCTAAATGGCATACTTTTTAAATGTAAATGTAGTGATTCTAATGAATCATGATATGTATAATCCTTGTAGTATCTATTAAATTATGATTTATTACACATTTAACACATTTTTCAAAAAAGATGCATTGAAACGTGACCTACAATTTTATTTAAAATATGTTATATATTTTTTATTAAATCCTTCAAATATATAGAAACTAAGGATTTATGAAACTAAAATGACAGTAAAAACTGTTATCAGTATTATGAATTATTAAACCTTACACCGCGATAACACCCGCGCAGTCCTTTTCAGCGCCAAAGAAATCCTTTCTCAGCGTATGCTTGTAATAGTTCAACGAGGGCATTGACGGCCTGAAAGTAAAAATAATTAGTTATTATCTGTTAAGCAAAATATACACCTGTAAACATGTTGCTGTTACAATAATTTGATACAGAATTGACAGATATTTCGTCTGGGATACCAAAACTAACCGATCCTAGGTAATAGGTCAGGTAGTGTTTGATAGGGGAGTCAGATGTTTCAAAATCAGACGCACGTGTAGGAAGAGAATGACGAATGCAAAAAAGTACTCTTTGGCTGGTACACACACTTGTTGCCTTCTGCCTACAGCCTTGAGAAGGGTTGTGATGTTGTGAAAACGATAAATTGATTTTGAATTTAAGAAAAACATTTAACAAACACCAATGACATCTTGTAATTTTTCTTGGAAAATATTCATCTTTGTCTAGTGATTAGTTAACCTAATTGCTGATTCAGAGCGGTGGAATGGGTTTCCAGCCGGAACAAATATTGTATATCGAGTATAAATGTTTGTTCTGATTGTAGGGTCTGTATTGTAAAATTAGTTCTATTCAAGTACATAATATGTATCCGAGCAGTTTATCAGATGACTGGATACGCTGTTTTCACAACGATTCATACTACGAAGCGTGCGAGGAACTGTTGTTTTTTGACAGGCGCCATCGGTATCGTACATCATTAACTGTACGATAATGAGGACTGAATGAACCCCCGCATCATATGACGCTTGGTTTATATTGAACTAGGATACTCATTTTAGGGTCTTTTGCCGATAGCGGCACAATATTTTTCCACATCAAATTACAATAATGTAGCCTAGTTGACAACGGTATTGCCTAGATGGCAGCACTTCCGCCTTTCACAGAATGTAGCTGATAGTAACCTACGTAGTAGCCTCACCTATGCGGTGCAGAGTCTTCTCCTCGGAATACTCTTTCGACCTCGCTGGCATCGAACACAAACAGCATGTCCGGTCTTCCCAGTAGACCAGCAATCTTCACGCACTGGCCGTATTGTTCCCGGAGCGACAAGCACACCTTGTCTACGTGTTCCACTGAATAATTACCTGGATAACGAATAAGGACTATTTTTAATAATATACACTAAATCAGCTATCAGTAATTTTACGCATTAAATTTATACAAATTTTTATCAGACTTTAATAACAGAAAGAGTAGTGGTGAAATCTATTTGGTAGCTATTATTTTAAGTGTATTATGAGAAGAATCAATTTGAAACTTTAAAAAACAATCAAATCTTTTTGCCACTTTACACCTAAAACTAGTAACAATATATTAATACAACCTATCGATTATATTAGTCTTAGAAATAGGTACCTACTTGATATATGGTAGGGTTTGGTTTGCAATAGTATTTATCTCCCTGTCGACTCTCTCCCGCTAACCGTTTCCACAGAGGTGAGAGTTACTTGGCTGGTTGTGGGATCCATGTCACGATTTCCCCAACTAATGCCAATAAAATGTCAACAACTGTCTAATGACAGTGAAAATTGGCGATAAAATTGTAATTCTACATATTAAATAAAACTACTTTTTTTCAGGAAAATAAAGCAAAATTCTTTTGTAAGTCTGTGAAAATTTTAATGGAACTGATTTAATTATTAAGGCGCAAACTTTTAAAAGTGTATATCGATAATAGGAAAGGACTTGGCACCATCATATATGTAGATATGTTTGTAATAATGTGTATATAGTAGTTAATTTATGCATCATACTCGTATATGTATATATTATTGTTGTTTATATATTTTACTTTACATATAGTTATTATTACCAATTATCATTACTAATATCTTTGCTTTTTTTTGTTGTTTGTCAATTATCTTTTTTGCACCTGCCTTTTAGTTTTGAGATGATCCTATTCTCCAAGGATTGACTGGTGGAGAATGCCTCTAGGCATTAAGTTCGCCCTTTGTTATGCAATAAAGAATAAACAAATAAATAAATATTCCTACATCACTTCTCTGTGGCTCGGCGCATGTACCCATTTAAATAAGTCAAACGGCCAACCGAATCTCAGGCCATTAACATACAATTGAATTTTTTCACTGATTCATTTTCAAGACACGAAAGTGTCTAACTAACTGCAAATTATTATTAATATAATGCACACTTAAGTGAAAGCAGAACCGTGAAACATTTCGGTAAATTCGCAATGGTTACTCATATAAAATTATAATAAGTGAAATATTACTACATTGCTTCTATAAAGAGGATTTCACAGATGAGCGTTAAAGTTTAAACCAGCCTACGTTTCGACTTTAAGCTTCTTTACAGTTCAGTGAAATTAGAGCAGTAGTCAATAGCATAACGACGCAATTTTATACCCCATTTTTATCACTATCACTATGAAAATTCATTGCAAAAGCCTTACTCGCATTAAGTGGATTCGGCGTTTTTGGGAACGGCTTGACTCAGCTGAGGGTAAGTTGCATCAAGGTAAACTAAAACGCTACGAAAAGCAAGTAGATACACGAAATGGCTTGTTCGTTTAAAGTATAGCGAGTCATTTAAAGACAATATGAATTTTAACTCAGATTTATCACGGTGGGCTTAGATGAAATTTGGAGAAGACTTCAACTCTTTAAGCCTCCATTCCCATCCCGATCCGCTATTACTTGCTCCTTGTAAGTGGCAGCTATTTTAATGGATACTATGAGATTTTTGCAACCCGATATATCGTGGGGAAATCAAACGATTGGATCAGTCAGGGACTCGTTCACAACCGCAATGATAACACTAATGTTAGAAACATAAAAAGATAAAACGCTCGTTACCACAAATTACCTTTCAAAACCGCTGTTTCTCAACATATTTCGTGTAAACCTCAGACTTCGTAGCACAGGAACAATGAACAATGGAGACAAATTGCAGTCATATTTAAAATCTTATCCCATCATTGGACATAACTTAAAAAATGTCCTCGAAAAATAAGTATGCGAATTTTGCGGGGGTTCCAATGCTATGGCTCATTGATTGAACTCATTTATGATTTCGATTTGTATGTATAGGTACTATAAGTAAAAAAATATATACTTATAAATACCACTAATTTCTAAACGAATATTATCGTAACAACTCTATATCAACTATATTCATGCAAATATAATTTCTGTGTTCTGAAATTGATACTTTCAAAATTATTCTCGTTAGAACTAAAACTGTTTCTAAGATTGCATAAATTTAATTTGCAAATTGTAACTCTCAGTCTCGCATTAATTTCCCACCCGTCAGTAATGCTCTACTTCTTACTTTTAAAATGTGTGGCACAATTTTTTTTGTTTTGTTAAGACCAGTTCGAAATCTAGTTTACTGGACACTCTCGTCAAAAATTATAAGTAATAAATATTAAACAGGAAATGTCAATTTTTTGTTCATTATCAATGACATTCACACTTACAGTATACATATACAAGTAAAACAGTTCTTGCGAATAATATATCATTTATTAAATTAGACCCACTTATATATAATATGCTTAGCCTCAAAAGAAAATAGTTGTAAATTAGTTATACTTTGATTTAAAAATGATATATCAATGAATACTCTGAAGAATTATTTTATATACTATAGGAGTAACTAAAACAGATGCTGAAGGCATATTTTAAACGGTCAGATACCCGAACATTAGAGAACTACAACTCCGTAAACCTACACCTACAACGGCCTAAGCGTAAGGTCACGCCTGTAATTCCCGAAAGGGTAGGCAGAGGAGTGTAGTGCACTTCCACGTTTCACCAGTTACGTTTATGTCCGTGGAATAGGTGGTCAACCTATTGCCATACACCGGGCACAGTGCGTTGGACTAATTTTAAATATGACTATTATATACAAGTGAGACACCGAATCCTACACACTCATAGATACTCATGTGATAGGTAAGACAAGTCCGTGAAGCATTACGGACGTTGCATCAGAGGAAATGCAGTGCACGCGATACTAAATGCCAACTTCATACATTTTACGGCACGATTTACTTATAAAATTTGTTAGTTTTAATGTTTGAGATTTGGAACTGTGGTAACTCTGTTATCAATACGAATCGCCAAAGTTTGGCAGGCGTTTCTGATTATGATACTGTTTCGTTTCCGTGCTGTAAGGGAACCGAAGCAAACATTGGATAATATTGTATCATTACTTATATTTACATGCAGAGTAATGCGAATTAAGAAATCTAAGGAAAAATAGTAAAAGTAATTTCATTAAACTTCATAATTATAAATTAAAATTTAAAGTATGGTCTTGACCTTACCGTATTAAGATGAAGCTTACTTGAAGGTCGCACTTTTTAACATTATTTTAACATTCATAGCTATAATCTACATTTGCCTAATTACTGCATTTTATGACGGACTAATCAATAGCAAATATACTCTGTGGTTGTCATAGAGCACTGCTATACATTGCTATACATTATTATTATACATTATTATTTAACAATGCTATACATTGTAAAATAATAAAATTTCCATTTGTAAAGTAATTATTATAAATAAAAATGATTCATTTACAAATCAAGGTCATGTCAATATATATTATGTGAACACTATTATTTCTTAATTATAGAGGAAAGATTCATCTATAAAAAATCATTCCTGTAAATCATAATGTCCAATTGAGTTATAATTGATAATATTAGATAATACTTTGCGGTAATCCATTGTGAACTATTTATGATAATGTTACGTTGTAAAAGACCCACGAATACGATGTATGATGTTCTGTATTTGTAATACGCCAAGTCGTACATCGTGACATTCTTCATAATGATACCGGAAACGGGGACAAACCCAATGTGTCATACATATATAAAAAAATTGTGCTTTTTTATCAATAAAAGTTAGCTCAAAGGGTTCATTGATTTATCCTTCTTGATTTTTATAAGTATTAAAGTACAATTCACGCTCTTCAATTACTTATCAGTCATGTCTGTTACGAGTGACGTTTGAGTTATATGCATACATACATATGCATGCGACGCATACCAATCTTCAGCAAGTGTAACGGCTTTCGTTATGAAAATTAACAAAATTTTTAAGGGTATATCCGGAAATTAAAGTCACAATATCGACATGACATATGGATTATTACTTTCCTTACATCATTAACAATTGACTTACTTGAAACATATATAATATAGATTCACTCGCTCATCACAAAAAATATTTCAAGTGGGAATCGAACCCACGACCGTCGCCACAACAATCGGAGTCACTATCTACTCGACCAGCAGAGCACTCAAATAATATAAAACCATTCTCACTCAATCCAAAAATCGTTGAAAGATTCGCCACGATTGACCAGCCTTGTCCCGATTCTGTACTTTTTCGTAACGCATCAATTATTATGAAAGATATTAGTATTCAGACGGTGTGTCCCATTATCGTTGCAGCAAAAGAACGCTGAATGAATGAATGAATCTATATTACTGTAAATTATTCTTAAGTACCTGTTTTGACAACACATCACAGATGCTAACAACAGAACGCATTTTGCATGTCTATATGTATGCAATTTGTATGTATATATTTTATATTATAGTATTTTGTTATACTAGTGCGTACAAATAAATAAAATAGGAATAAATTATGAATTTTATAACAATTGCTTATTTAATTATAATTTTCATTTTTTCTTTGGTAGTTCTTTTGAATGTTACGCTGTGTAGTAATTTTGTGTAATTTTTCTATGTATATTTATTATATCATATAGTTTGAAAATGATACCATAAAATATATGTATAAATGTTTTTTAGTAGTGACTCTGAGTCTGGATCTGTGCCCATGTATGGCAACAGGCTAAAAAATTGCTCGTGTGCAAAATTATCTAAACCTTGAACTGGCGCGAATGAGACTCACTGCCCGACAAAATAATTTTTACTTTTAAAATAACTGTATATACATATTAGTATTTGATAAGAATAGTCACGTAGATAGTCTTCAATAGTTACGTACTTGAACGAACCATCAATAAAAAAGAACGGTTGGCATAAAGCATGACACAAAGTGATCGAATATATTATGCCGAATCTCATCATCATTACCATCAACAGCTCTCATCATTCCATTATTGTATTCTGTTCTCCTCTCCCAACAAGAGGGGTTAAGGCCATAGTTTGCCACGCTGATCGAGTGTGTGTTGGCAGATTTCACACGGCTTCGAGAACATTATTGAAAACTTCGATGTGCAGGTTTTCTTGCGATATTTTCCTTCACCGTTATAGCAAGCGATGTTTAATCTTAAAACGTTAATTTTTCAAACAGACGTTCGCCAGGATGTCAGTTTGAATGAGGAGTTGTACGAGAAACCAACCTAAAAATATATGCTAATATTTTTATTGTAAAGTTTAATGATTGTACTAAATTCCTGGCGTTGTACCTATTACATCCGGTAGTTAGTAGTTAGATAACAAATTGCGCCTATTTACGTTGTTCTTTTACGAAATTGGCTTCTAAGCAAAAGGATAATCGCACAGTACTCGTAATGTGAAGTTGCAATACAACCTTGAGGGAGTAGATTTGCAAAACAATACATACTGAATTGTCTTAACGATCTGTTCGTTAAAATGAAAATAACAACAATAGATGATGCGACTTCAACTGAAAATAGATAAACCTATGTAATCATAATTATGTTATTACGTCTGTGAAATTTATGTTTGAATAATATAAAATTATTTTATATTCGTTAGTTATATGCATTTTGTCTACAGTTACTTCCAAGCCACACTTCCTACAGCAATTCTAGTCGTCGCAAACGTCTTTCTGACATACTTCTGTAGAGACAATAACGTTTTCAACAGCTCGTGGTACCTAGTTGTTAAATATGTGGCCTCTTTAATTTCACGGTTGCTTACTTCCGTTTACATTACAGCAATTTCATGTTTGTCTATAGTACCATAAAACGCAACCTTCAACGCTAATGATGCGTCAACTCTTCCGGTCTTTCCAATACTAAATATATTTTACTAATAACATTTCATATTTATTTCAAAGTGATGCATCTACAGACTGTACCATTAATTAATAAATTTATAATAATGCATATTTTTGGTATTTAAAATTGGACATTACTCTTAAATTTCAATCAAGTTTATGTCAAATTCAAATCGTGCCAAGATATTCGAAATTCTAAGTGTTTAAAAAAAAACAGTTATCTTTTGTCTTCTGTATTTTCTTCCGTGACAGAAGGATGCAACAGCACCTTCTCGCATGCCCTGCCAACGGCTATATAGTATGTACTACATAATTATGCCATAAATGGAATATGTAGAGTAGTGTAAGTATTATAATATTCAGAGCACAATAAATTTACACTAGTAACTTACCAATGTACGGAGCAAATCGCCAAGTATTTCCCAGAAGAGGCAGAGGCTTTGGACCGGGTACTTCTTCCCAAGACTTCACTGACGGTGACGAAACTGAGTTGAAGACGGACGTGCCTATTGCTGCGTGGGTTGATCTGGCACGGTGACCCTGGTGAGGGCATTGCGCCGGCCGTGATGATATATTACCTAAGAAAATTATTAAAATAATACAGCCAATTGGCAACAATAGTACCTTCGTAAAATAAGTTACAATACAAAATAATAATTAGTTACTTCTTATCATATAATTATATGAGCAGCGATATCCTAGTGGTCTGAAACTTAGCCTCTCGTGCCGAAGCCAGGTTTCATACCTGGTGCGCACCTCTTTACAAACGTGCATTTTGTTTTATATCACTTGCTAGAACAGCGAAGGGAAACATCAAGAAGAATCCTGCACGCCTAAAAGTTGTAGCGGCGCGCTCCCTACAGTAATATGAGCTCGCGCCTTACATAGAGAAATGCTGAACACGCATAATACCACGAGCACAGAATATAGTAAAAAATAGACTACGTCACATGCGTCACACTGAGAC
>DWMF01000226.1:0-16663 GCA_018244815.1 Parelbella polyzona | reverse complement strand
GGTGCGCGCCATGGATTTGAACCCAGGACCCCCGGAATGAGAGGCTGAATTCTTAACCACTAGGCTACCACTGGCTGCCACTACGATTGCCTGATAACATTTATACAATAATTAATAATTAATTTTAATATTTAGTATATTACTGTTTAATATAAAGTGTTCTGCATTATAACCTAAAAGGAGAAGATCGCGTACAAGGTCGTTGATTTATTTCATTTTCACACACAACAGTGTGACGGATTCTATGTTCTATAAATCACATTTATTACATGATATTTTTAGAAGGTAACATATTGGTAACCCTTGATGTTACTAAAGTTTGTCTAAAAAAAAATAATTGAAAATATGTAACACTTCCAGTAAGGTGGCAGTGTACATCCAAGATCGATTGTTCTCGCTCTTTTCGCAGCTGTTTTTCACCTTCCTCCCCAATTACCCCGATAAGAAGTTTTCTCGTGAACGTAACTTTATTAACAACTTTAATTCGAATCCCTAAAGTTTCATATTGCCCAACGAAATTATGAATTCGGAAATAATTTGGCGCGCGAAGAGTTCCAACAGTCGTATTTACTATTATGCCTTTAAAACACATTTTATCCCACAGGTCGTTTAAAATTTTCACAAAGAGCGTTCTACGAACTTACCCCGGGGATATCCCTATGGGAATATATCAGTTCATTTCAAATTTTTTATGGGGGTTTACAAAATAATTTCCTTCATTACGCGATAGTTAAATTTATGTTTAAACAAATAATATGACTCGTCCGTTGGTCTAGCGGTTAGTTATTTTAACCGCTGTGCCAGGGGTAGTGGTTTCGATTCCCATCCATGATAAATAATCGTGAAATGAACATAAATTCCTGTACTAATTCTAGGTGTATAAATGTATCTACTTAAGTACATACTTTTATGTATGTATATAGTTTATCAGCCACCTAGTTACCACGCCGCTATTAATTGTTGCGATTGAGATGTTCTAAGATATTGTTGTTATATGTACTCGTACATATCGTGTTTCTAAACTGTACTGTGTGACATTTGTTTTCAATCTGATTTAAAATCCATCACATATGCATACACTGAAACATTGATAGATACACATGTATAGACGAAAATCATTAATCAAGTATAGTAGTATTTTTCAAAACTAACATATTGGAAAATTTGATACAAATTGTCTTAGAAATAATCGGCATTGCCCAAAGACGCAGCCAAACTACCCCTAACAATTTAAGGATACTATAACGTTGAATTCGAGCACGCCACACGATATTATTGTATAAAGTTCCTGGCAAGTTTCCACGAAATTATCTAACAGACAAATGATACAATTTTTCATGGCTTTATAAATGTATGCAGAAAACTCCTTTAAATGGAATAGATCTTCTCAGCTTAGGATGAACGAGGAATTTCCACTTGTCACACCAGAAGAGATGTTGCTTGCTCATCTGTCAAGTTCTAAACTCGTTTTCTCAGATACGTAAGAGACCTGCGCTGAGGAATCCGACGCAAAATAGGTTGGCGTGCGTGAAAAATGTGAAATGGACTTCCTTCTAAGGTATTCTTGAAGCGTCAAGTCATTGGCTTATAGGTGAAACGCAAAAAGAGGTTTCTTTTGAAGCATACATACAAGTTAAATACATACTTCTTATTACTTGGACGATTAAAGAACAGTTGATATAAATTTTAAACAAATTCAGAAAAATGCCAAATTTATCGTCGCTTTAAAGAATTCCGGATAGAATCTAAAGACGAGTGAGAAATATGTCATAAATATAAAGGAAACACCTGATGAAATTTAAGATTTTTAAGTAAAATTAATTTCTTCAAATAACTGTGATCGGCGGGATAGAAAATTAAAGATGGTAAAATCTTATCCCTGATATTTTTCTGGAAACATTAAAACTCAATCCTTGGTCAATATTGCATGTGAAAACTGTGAACCGAGTACAGGTATCTACAAGCAGGAGTAAATATCACAAATTTGCTGGACTCAAACTTTTACTTCTTGAGTACAAAAAGCCACCTTCGCTTGATTGATAAAACGTTCTTACGTGATATAAACTCTCAGTGCGGCGGGCTGTGATTACTCTTTAAATGCGAAGTAAACACAGCAGGAAGACGACCTCATCGTCCGACGATTAAAGTCGGAATGTGCGGATCACGATGATTGCGACTACCCACAAAACTAATCGAAATGATGCGATAGTTTCACTTAAGTGTTAAATTAAAGTTGTTGGCATACGTTTGGTTTGCCGCTCTAAAGAAATTATTTATTCTTGGTAATACTTGCTAATCTACATTATATCCGTATTTAAATGTATTATAAATATGAAAATAATTGTATGTATGTTCATCATGTTATCACTGGTCATCAGCTAAAGTGTGTTAGATGAAAGAGATGTATAGATATAGCGTGAATCATGAAAGAGAGAAAGGTTACTTAAATAGGGCTAAGGCTTGGCAAAAACATCAAGATTCAATAAGATACCTACGTACATACCTATATAAAATTGTATGGGCGTTATTTATATGTCCGATCAAACGAAATTGCCAATAATTTGTATTTTACAGCATCAATATTTTGAACGTTTTGATAGGATAGCGTTTATTTGTTGAATAATTAAATTATGTTTCATTATTTAAAAAACGCAGAGGTATCGGAAATTTGAAAGGATTTTGTCCATTTCACAATCCCTACACAACCTTTGTTCGCGTTCAGTGGACCCTATTCCCTCGGTAGCGTTTCCAATTATATTTATAATACCCTAATAAATGACCGCTTATTGTGAATAGAATAATAGAAACTCAAGAACCGCTCTTGGATTTCTGATTTTTTATGACTTATTCAATATTTTCATACTGCTTTTTAGATTGGTTTATCTAGAGAGATGAGAGAATGAACTGAAGTTTGATTTTAGTTAAATTATATTTTTTTTATATGGGGTTAATCTTGGGTACTGTGCCAAGGTTTGTTACATGAAGGAATTCAATAATGAGTTATGAGCACATTACGTCGAAAGTGCAACAGGGAGTATGTCTTCTGTAACAGAAGACAGAAAATAAATGTAAGCTTGTACGTAGCATCTAGTGTTAAATCATCATATACTTTTAATTTGAAAACAAAAGTGTCAAATAGGTCTTTTTGTTAAGTGTGATACACAACAGTAAAGACAATTAAAATTTTTAGTAAATTCTAGAAGTATTTCTGAATTTTTACGTTCTAAAATCACCTGAAGAAGTTGACAAATTTCGGGAGCACTAATAGTTCCGAAGCGAAAATCCATTCGACATGTTACCTCTTGTAGAGGACTGGCACCGTGAATTCATTCGCTCGTACATTTGACTCGGCTTCTATGGTGCGAAAAAACTATTACTGCGCCTTGTCGGGTTTACGCGGTGGAAATATAAGGTCATTTTGTTGAGAATGTGACAGCTCATGATTGAAATGTTTTATTGTACGTATGTATATTTGAGTATAATAATAATAAAATTAAAAAAGAGTTTTATGTAACAATGCATTTATAATGATATGTTAAAGCAGTGACTCATTGCCAGACCGTTAAGACAAAATGAAGGTAGATATCATTGCATAGATGTAGAATATGTCAATAACCAAAGGAATAGAGAGTGGTAAAGGGACAAAATGAGCAAAAATTTTTGTGGTGCAGCAAGCGGCCTTATAAACAAAATCTCTCAGCATCAACTGCGAATGAACTAAAACTTCTTCAACTAGCTGCTCCAAATCGATTCAATGAAATAGCAATTTTCATTGTTATCCAACTTATCTGATGAAAACTGAAAACACTACAACATCTTTTTATCGGATCCTTCCAAACACGACGGCGCTTTCGAAAGTCTATCTCTCACCAGAACAAATTGACCAGTATGACCAAGTCATGTACGGAATGAGTCTTGTATAAATGATATCGCTCTCATACTATAAATAGTTTAACAGTGTATTTGGATAAAATTGACTTCCTCGTTGGTAAAGCGATTGTAAAGCGACTGCTGATCGAGAGACCTTTGTTCGAATCGGGTTCGAGTCGGGTACTATTGGATTTTCAACTTTAGAACTTCAACTTAGATTTTCTAGTAGGAATTTCTGCTAATGGCTCGGAGACTAGGCCCGTTGTAGTGCAATAGATTCACCACCATGAAATTCTGTATTCCATAAAATATAAAACAGTGTATTAAACACCTCAGCCTGCCCCTTATCGGATAACAGGTGTGATGTCATGTTTTTGGTAGAATAACGAATGTAATACATGACAATATAGCATCTGTTAGTTTTATATTACCCATATAAGCTTCAGCCCGTATTATTATTTCCCTCCGCCAGAAACATCCCAATCCGCCACGTACACGCGTCGAAACTTTTTCTTTGAATAAAACCTTCCGATAACTATTCGGCGGATAAACGAGAACAAGTTGTAACAATTTGCATACGTTTGAAGTTTCCGTCAACATTTCGCTGGTCAGTTTGACATATATTTTTATCAGTTATATCGTTCGTTCTATTTTTAAAATGAGGCATGATTTTGATTATTGTGATTGCAACGACTTTAGATTTTCAGACAAGACAAGTTTTAGAAGAATTTTACAACTGGCTGTAACAGTTTTTACCGTTGCTCAATAAAAGTCCTTTATCTCAATTGAATCTTGTTGGATTCTATATGCGTCCACCAGATCTCCAGTGTAGGTTAGTTAGATATATTGTGATACATGTGATTGGTTACTCCGTGCGATGGAACTTTGTAAACTACTAAAAAACTTTGCCGTCTGAATTTCCCCTCTTTTGAGCGTTTCAAAGAAGTAGAAGATCGTCGTTGTTGAACAATGTATAAACATTTTTGTTTGTTACTGCTATTATATATTGAAAATCGATAAATGGATGAAGTAATTAAAGATACCTTAAGTATGCACTAACCTCGATCTTAAGTAAATTACTCAAAACAGTGAAATGATGAAATGAATGTATATGTGTTTATCTGTCTTCTTAATGAAAAGACAGATAAACACATATACAGTATTCACTCCTTATGTATTCACGTAAACAGCTGTACCGAATGAAACTCGAACTCATAAATCTCGGTCCAGCAGCTCAATCACATTTGTGAATTTGACTTTGTAGACCTGTATAATTAATTGCAAATATGATATTCAGGAACTGCGAGGCGTTTATTATATTACCAACATGACCAAATATCATGATATGAGCATACACACATAGACTTCTAAACAGATTTAAATTGAGTTGATGAGTATTGACGATTCTATCAATTCTGCTCACAGCATTACACCGAATGTTCAACGGGCGTCCTATTTGACTGACAAACCAGTTATCTCATTTTCTGCATCCGTCCCGTCTATTTTCAACGCAGAATCATTTTCCCATTTTGCGTCTATCAATCATCTATCGTACGGTTGACAGTAATATCGTTGATTTTCCATCACAGTCGATCATGCTGTCCCAATGGATAGTATTTAATAGTTATTCAAATGAGGCATTTATGCAATTATAATTTAGCTTCTGTAGAGTACTCTCTGTTGTAATATAAAAAAAAAACCAATGAACTATTTTATCTCAGAAATGTCTGATGTTGCTTATGGATTTTTTGTTGCTTCCAATGAGTCCGTCAAAACAACTAGTAGAATATAGTGTATGTACTTAACTTACATTATAAAATATCCATAAATTATAAAATTTTTTAGTTTATTACAATTTAAATATATAACTGATGATTTCAATAAAACCATTGTTCTAACTTAATAATATGTACAATATTACACATACTCTGAATCTAAATATTTGTTCCATATTCTTTTATAATCTTTTTATAGTCAATTAACTGTAGAACTGTTTTATAAATCGTTCAAATTTTAATCAAAGCTTGCAAACCTGCTTTTATTTAAATAATTAGGCTATGCAATTTCATTCAATCAATCTTAGACATATCCCTTAAATTAAAGCTAATAAAAATCTCACAAATTTAGTTCATACTTTACAATAATACATTTGAATATATTTAGAATTCACTCTTACGACAATACGTCAAGTGTTAGTGAATAAATATCTGAATTACATATCCCTTTTCTAAGCACACATAAGACAGTTATAATCTGTCCATATAGAGTCCGACAAGCTCTTAGTTCGGATTTGGCGGGTAATGAAATTATGCGGTAAGTTAGTTTGCTGGCGAGTGGCGAATGGTGAAATATGTAGAGATTTCAGAACATGCTACACGTTAATTGAACCGACCGCAAGCCGAATTTTGATGGCAACGCAATGGTTTGGATATGAACCGGTGTGAATGGAAATAATGAGTACGCATTTACCAATTTTAGATGATTATTGAGCAATAGGTACTCACTTACGGAGTTTCGACATTAAAACGAATTTAGCAGCGTCTTTAAATTGAGATTGCGAATAACCAAATCGGTTCTCAGTAATTGATACGATTAATAAGTTTTTAGGTTTGAAAAATAAAAGGATCATGTTATATTTAAGAGCTGCTTTTTTATTTAGAAATATAATCGATTTCAAAGTAAACAGAAGGTAATTGATTAATGGAAGCGTAATAATAGTAACGGATAATGATTTAGTAATAAGACATTACGCTAATTTAATTGAAAGAGTTCAAAAAGATATAGGTACCTACTATTAATGAATAATGAATAGTGTGATAATACACTAAATTAATTCTAATAAAAGATAATATGTGAATTATTACTGTATTTAATCGAGTTAATTCATGAAAAAGTAGCTCAACGAACAACCGACAACATGTGACAATCTACGGTAAAGTAAGAAAATACCAAAAATTTCCCCTACATCAAATAAGCCTTCCTTAGTCCAAAAAGGCCCTTTCGTAAGATAACAATTATTAAATACTTCCATACACAAACAGACAAGCTTTTAGTACGGATTTTGCGGGTAATAGAATTATTTTAGGCGAGTTAGTTTTGTGTCGAGGCGGGGAATGGCGAAATATTAAGGATTAAAGCGTGTTTCATGCTAATTGGACTGACCACACAGTGAATTTTGATGAAAACATCACATGATTAAGAGCCTGTTATAACTAAAATAGTAAGTAAGCTTTATCTTTTGTTAGATATAACACAAAAGTTTAACCAAGCTTACTCCGGAAGTATAATATGTTATATTAGTATAGTATATTCCGTAACAATCAAATGGAACGAATCTAAATTTAAAAGATAAAATAACAAAGACATTTGTACTCCAAAATAAAAGTATTATAAACATCTTCAACGTATGACTATTACTAGATAAATATCAATAGATTAGAGTTTGTGCACCATTTTCTAGCTCTTGTTATAGGTAAAAAAATAAGAGAGAAATCTTAAAAGAAGGATTCGCGTAGCTTTTAGTTATTCTTGTAATCAACGTAAATAATAATGAAAACGTATTAAACTTCATCCAACGTGTACTCGATATTAAGGCGTTTCTTAATACCTACATATATGAGAAAACGTACATGAACTATGACGAAAATAAAAAATAATGTGTTGCTTGTAGGTGAACCAGCAATTCGATCAAGATATGCTAGATTAATCGTGCTGGTACCTCCTGAGCCTCCGAAAATCAAACCGGGTCCGATTCTTCAAGCCGTCGAAGACAGAGAAGTCAGCGTTGAATGTGTTTCTGTTGGCGGGAAGCCTGCAGCAGAGGTAAGTAAGACAAATAATACTAACATCATGCTGTCCTTAGCAGATAAGTATCCAATTTGTTTTTTGGTAATATCAAGAAAGGTTTAACACCCGAAGAAATAATTCTAGATTTTCTGAAAATTGTATTCGGTTTTACCAGATCAGTCAGATTTGCATTTTCTCTTTTTTGTTTCCTAAAAATGATAAAAGCGACTTAAAGGCCTTGTAATGCAAGATAATATGACTTTTCTCAATTTTTTAAATCGAACAAATATTTCGTCTTATCTGTAGGGAAAGGTTGGAACAGGTCTTGAACATCAATAAAGTTTATTTTTCTAGTACGTTCTTCAAAGCAGAAGTTACATTGCTGATAATGCGTGTTTAGACCGCGCAAAATGTTTGCAATACATTTTTACTAGCAACATTCCGTATCATGGACATTGTTCTTTTAGATTACGTGGGTCGACAATGAAGGTGGCGTTCTGAGTCAAGGTGTGACATATACAGTGGAAGAAATGCCCGATGGCCGAAGATTCACTGCAAAGTGAGTAATTAATAAATGGAGTTCCATTCGATGGGTGGTAGAATCTCTGAGACTATGTATTTACGCATGTGAGGATTAGACTTTTTTAACCAGAATCATCGTTGTATTCCGTTTCTTAATAGATTGATTAGTATAGAGATGTTTGTAATACTAAGATCGTTAGAGTTATTGCACTGAATTTTTTAAGAAAAGACAATGTCAGTGTAGTAGATAAAATAGAATTAGTTATATTACTCAACCCTAGTACAAAGCAGTCAGGTTTAATGCAAATATTCTGGTTTGTAGGAAATAGACATTAAAATTAATTTCTTGAGTAGGTCTGTTCTCCGCCTCCGTCCTCGAAGACACCACCACAACCAGACACTCGCCTGCCAGGCCCAGAACACAGCAGATAGGACTTATAAAGCTGCCACTGTCAAATTGCAAGTAAGTGATTAAATATTAAGTGTAATATAAGTTAGTAAATTTATGCGAAATTGTTAAAATTACTGTAGTCAGGGAAGGTGGTTAATTAAAAATTCTTTGGCTTACGCTTTTGTAATTA
Organism: Parelbella polyzona; assembly: GCA_018244815.1. Taxonomy (NCBI): domain Eukaryota; kingdom Metazoa; phylum Arthropoda; class Insecta; order Lepidoptera; family Hesperiidae; genus Parelbella; species Parelbella polyzona. The sequence goes on along the minus strand of DWMF01000226.1, from coordinate 7,904 downwards.
CATTGAATTTATTTCTGATTTAATTCGCACACGTACAATAAGACAGTCACTATGGAAAATTTGGTAACATTGGAAGATGATTGCTCGTAACAACTATGGAAAATTTGGTAACATTGGAAGATGATTGCTCGTAACAAGTAACAAAGATAACGATTTTTTTTAACTTAATAATACTTTGTAAATGATTTTCTTTAAACAATCTTCAACGTTAATACAGAAAAACACGTTTTCGTGTCACTGGTTATATAATTTAACAATATTATTAATATAACAATAATAAAACAATATAATATAACAACATTATATATATACTATGTGTATATACTATACACATTGAAAATACATATTAACTATATTTTAATAAAATCCCAGCAGCCGTAGTGGGCATCGTCGTATCTTTTATGTATGTCCATAATCCGCGTATCCCAGCTACAGATGTCCCAACATGATAATTAGATTACTAGTTTAATATTTTCAACGTTACCACGCCTTAATTTGATTGTAATAATACAAACAGCCAAAGTTATGGCTTCGACATTTAAACATGCCGATTAACGGTATTTTATAAGTTTGAATAGGCTCAATATTTTCATTCTTTGGACACCATCAGTTTCCTGGACGAGTTTCACCAAAGTATTTCGTGCCATATTTCGCTTGACCAAGCATAACGTCGAAGTATTAAAGGCTCTAAGAACCGTAATATTCACGAATAGATAAAGCAATAGATATCGCAGATTCAACAGTAACAGTTGCTACAGGTGATCAGTTAGAACAGTTGTTAGTTGTAAGTTGGAGGGAACTATCTGAGGCTCTATAAATCCATCCACTTAAAGGCTTGACTTACGATTTCCGCTCAACAATCCATTTAGTTGGAAACGGGAAATCTGCTCAAATTATTTCCGATGTAGATTATGGAACTTTACCGTTTGAGATAAATTCACTCATTCATTCCTATACATGTATTGATTCAAATTCAATATTAGATTAATGTTTTCATGTAGTATTGTAATTACCATGTCCTTTTCGGTGTTTGTGTATGTATTTATGTCTCTGGAGTGTAATGTAATGTGTGCCTCTTAATTTTCGCCATAAATTAGACCACCTAGAATTCGTATCTTTATTTATATATTGTTTCAGTAGCAAATGGCTTATGGTTTTCTATCATAATCCGATCATCTACGATTGTTATGCATTATGTTATCAAATAATAAAAATTAAACCAGCTCTCAATGATTGTTTTTGTCATATGGCAAAAATTCAGAATAAGTTTCTAACATCTGTAAATGTCATAGAACATGATGTCTCTTTGCTAATTTTCACGTGGCTTTAGTTAAATAAGACAAAATGTATTGACATAATTTAAATATTAGCTGAGCTCGAACTTGCTTTTCTGCCATTAAATCGTCAATGAAGAACTAAAATGGCATAAACATTACAATTTGTTTACTAATTCAGTACATATAACTATTTTCAATCTTCAGTCTTTTTCATACTGCATACTTACATACTATTCCTACTTACACGTATGTATACTTACATACTATAGCATACTTATTCACTGTCATTATTTTTTTTATTAAATTTTATTACGCTTTTTATTGCTATAATGCACACTCCAATCCTTCAAGATATATACCGTCAAACTTCGCCTATACCATTCCACCCACTCTATTTCCATAAGTGGCTCTCCCCTTAAAACGAGATAATTTGATACGGCGATTAAAAGAACGTTTATTTAAGATTTTATGGGGAAACTTTGCTTGGGAGCCTATTTGGATTGCATAATTTTTGTGTTAAAGGTAGGTACAGCTGAAAAAACTCATCTGGGTTTTGCATTAGACGCTTCTCGTACTGCGAACTGCTAGCGATTTTAACGTCACAAATTGCAAGAGCGAATGCAAAGTTTTAGAGACTTAAAAAGATGGTTGAAATTTCTGAATGCTTCTAGACATTCTGGGATGCTTTGAATTTGCGGTGAATAATCTACCTCACCACAGATGATCGGTGTAATTTGTTTCATCACATTATCACATCAGCCTTTTTCCGTTCCACTGCTGCACATAATAGGCCTTTCCCAAGGTGTGCTACAAGACCCGGTCCGACCTCATCCAGCCACTACCTGCCGTTTTAAGGTCCAACGGCTCGGAGTAATTGGTTTACTTTAATATTTTTAAAAATACCCTTGTATATCTGTTGCCTATTCCGAAAGATAATGTTGCGTGAAACAATGCAACGAAAAAACTGAGTGATAAGGGTATATTTCAAACTAATTACTGTCATTTAATTCGTCGTCTAATTTAGGCCATTTTATAATTGGTAATTCCTTCAAAAGATCCGTGTAACGTCTTTGATGGCTTTACGATTCTCGCCGATGGTAAAACGAGAATTTCTGAGATAGAACGTTCTTTCATATTAGCTCGTGAAAGCCGAGAGGAAATTTTCATTATTGTAATTGGGCAGATTTTTCAGCTGTCTCTTTACCGTATGCCGTTTAAAACCTTTATCGAATCTTACGGTTTTCGCAATAAATTCGTGTGAAAAATTTTATTGTCAAAATTTTGAACGGGCTTGCCAAGAAGTTCAGTGGTTCGTCCTTCTTTGGGGTTGGACGCTTTTGCAACATTTAATGGAAACTTAAAAATCTCAATGCGTCAAATTTAGCCGCTCCTACCCCACTGTAATTAAATGGGACCATCTGCTTATTGTATATAGTTGCCGAAATATGGATACACAAAATTTCTCGATCATTTTATTATCGGTATGTAGTAATGAAGAATGTAATGAATAGCAATATCCTGCATCATTGTTTTCGTGTTTGTTAGGTTGTGATAGCACTCATGGTTTTGTTAATGTATTCTTTCGATACATTGATAACTTTCAAGGGATGTTACGATAAAATCTTTTATCAACAGGATTTGAACCCAGGACCTCGCGATCGATTGTCGAGAAGAAATGCGATAATTCGATAATATGATAAAATAATGGATTGATCCTACAAAATTTATCCATATTTATATAGTTCTAATATTGGGGTTAGTGCCGTGAGAAAAACTAGCAAGAGTAAGCATGACGTAGGTGCGAGAGAGAACGCAGTAGAATAAGAGACAGAACATGCGCTTGTAAGGGCGTTAATTTAAATATTCTAACAAGTTTTCTGCCACAAGAGTAAAATCAAATAGCAGCGTATTGCTTGCTGAAAAGTGGGTGGAATTATCTATTCATACAAAGGTTGACTGCGTCAGTGCCACCCCCTTATTTGCCGCAAAGCGTGATGCGTTTTTGTTTACCTGTATCGTTAATATATAGTATAAGCGCATCAGGTAATCCAGCTTAATCCACAGAAACAAAAGCTCTACGAAATACATTTCGTGGTATAGAATACCTGCCATGAATATACCTACCCGTATGTTATGTGTTAAACCTGCCTATACCCATATTGTTATATAAATATGACGCAATACGTTTTTAGCACAGTGTCATTTGAAAATGTGTTTCTAAATCTATATATCTCTAGTCCTTCCTTACAAACGCAAGGTGGAAATTATTCAACAAAAACGTTAGACGAGAAGGACGGCGTAGTACAAAAACGCCAACCTCGTTAAATATGAAATTACGTTTTTGGTCGTTCCGTTGGAAATATGCATTCTTTTTAGCGATAGCCCGAGCCGTATATATTTACATTTCTAAATTATTTTGCATAATTATAGTATTCGTTTTGACGTTTTTGCGTAAAATGCTGCGAATGAATTTTTTAAGTCTTATCTGCCAAATTTCTAATATGTTTTTCACTCGTAGTCTCGAATATTTTTTTTGCGAATGCTTAAGATACATTTATATAGAGCCAAGTTTGAAAATCATTTCATAAAATCTTGATTATCATCTAAATACGTCAGTGAAATTTCTTCTTGGTGGAGTCTGATTTAAATATATACATTTTAGAGGATATATGAGGTTATTGTGATTATTGTATCAGGATAAATAGATTTCGATAACTCTTGTACCTTTAGTTCTTTAGAGACCGTATAATTAGTTGTCCCTACATTTTTACCTTCTAAATAACAAAAGAGCAAAATAAAACGTAGTTGTCATGGCAGAAATAAAACATATTATGTAGTTATTATGGTCGTCAAAAGTACGAACATATTTAAAACAAACATTACTAAATTCAAATAACATATTTCATAAACCCTACAAAAAACGACACAATACTTATATATCATAATATCTTCTGTGAATTAGGAGACGAGCAGATATATGCTCCTTGAATATTTCGGACTTACGTAGTCTTGCTTTTCTAGTCAGAAATAGTGTGTCACAGTGAATAGAAATCCGCGGTGACATAAAGTAATTGAAATATACAATATGTCTTGGTTTGACATGGAATAAAGAATTGGAACCGTCTGGAACGTGGATTTAGGTTATCTGTTTAAGAATGTGTATGACTGATTGCTAGAAGCGACGACCAAATTTATTCACGAGACAACTTATTTTATCTAACACATAATATTAGTTATAAAAAATTCAATTTCCGCCTCCTTACGTTGAATGACGTCAATGTTTTTACTGTAAATTTGTGATTTTTTCGAACACGTCGCCTCTCGTTTTTTGCCTGCTATATGACAAATCTCTGATCTAATTTCATACTTGTCGAAGAAAATAAATTAAATAAATCAGACATGTAGTCTTGACTTAAAGTTATAATAAGATCGGAATTATGAAATGATTATAATATTATAGGTTTCAGTTGTAAGGCTACCATTTATAAGGATAAAATCAATTTCAGTAGACAGATTTTTATATAGAGACTTCGTAAATTAAAGTTTGAAGGGCATAAAACTTGTCTAGAATCCTAAAAAGTCTCTCACAGAATTTTTTGACGTAGGCAGTATATTTATGGAACAACGAAAACCATTGCTTTCGAAGTAATCTTCTCTTTTATATGTTGGGCTACTTGCTAAGTTTTACGATTATGCTCTTGGTTTCCAATTGCGGGAGACTCGTACTCAGCGGCGGGCATTATAAAAAGGGTTCAAATTTGACAAATGTTATTTTTGTATACCTTGATTACTATTTTGATAGCTAGCGTCAAATTTTCGGCTAAGTATGGTGTAATCGGTTAGCTTCGCCGAATTTCTGAACGAGGAATGTTAGCGGTGATATCAAATTTTTATTATAAAGATGAAGGATAAAGCGCGTGTAGAACCGTTGCTGAAAAGTAATTTAAAAGTTCTACCCAAAATCGGCAAGGCACGGAGTAACCTGTCTTGCCCGCCACGTTGTATAAGGTTCCACTTCATCATTCACGTAAGTGCTGTATACAATTAGATATGGTTTTAAGATTTAAAGTTATTGGATTATAGTGTACTTTAAAACACAGTTATTATAGGCTTTGACAAGCTTATGTATATCTTTCTCTTAAGATCAGCTAAATAATTATTTCAATTCTCGACTAAAATATTCCAATATATATGGCGATGATTGTATTCTTAAAGTTTCTCAATTATTTTTAAACATAGTTCTCTAATTATACTTGACCTATCCAGCGGACTATAAGATATCGATATAATTACTCGCTCGCTCGATGGCCGCTGATATTATGATAGTACTTGACCAAAAAATAAACCAACCAACGTAATTAATATCTTAATATAAAATGTGTTCAGAGCCGTTTAATAGAAACTTGTTGAAAAAAGAAAAGAGATTGTTTTATCGCGACATAAAATCCACGAAGCGAAACAAATCCAATAGACACAAATGACATATCCCGAAATAAACTCTGTTTTCCGCTATGCCAATCAACATCGCTTTTGCTTAGATGGCTAATGGACTCCAGAATGTATCAATATAATAAAATCCGACCTAATAAAATAAAACCCACCTCCAACTCAGCTTGCACACACATAAATTACACCCTTAAGCCGAGCCACCAATAAACGGATATAAAGAAAGGCTGAACGTAACGAAATAAAGAAACATACGCCAGTGAAAAAAGTTCACCGCAATTTTTGTACGTCTTCCTAGAAAATTCGTCGAATCGGCTTCTCGGAGTGTCCACTATCATTTGACCCACGAGATTTCAGCCGCGGTCCTGAAACATCTTCGATTGACAAGGTCGTTAAGAGGCAGGGGGGATCGAGTGAAGCTGGTCGTGCTTTTACTTTAGTAAAGTGAAAATAAGAGGGCTATGTAAGGATCTAATTTCATGACGGCGCGCTAGAAGTGTCAGCAGATTCGGTACAAGATGAAAGAGAAATTTTAATGTGAGATTCCATCTGACCGAATTAAATTTATAGAACTTAAAGGAATTGCGGGTGTTCAGTATTTTCCTCCATAACTTGCCAAGATTTGAACAAATTTAGTTTTAAAGCCTATGCTTTTTTGTGTCGTTCTTCAAAGCTAAAATCGCCAAATAATTCTACAAACCATAAAATTGCATACAGTATTAAATTCTGTTACGGAACGCAATCTGATGCTGCAAGTTTTGTTTCAAAACTTTAAAAAACTTCACTTCTTATTACGTGAACAATTTGAAATCTTTGTAGCATTTTTTGGGAATGTCTTTCGTTGAAATATCTCTGTCAGGTTCTTAGCTCCTACGCATTTCACTTACTAACAAAATTATTTTTGACAACACGGCTTACTTTCGTCTCCATGCGTAGACGGAGACGCTTTCAGAACTCAGCCCTGACAAATCTGTGACGTAATTACCTTTAACAGTAGCGTAATTACCTTTAATTATGTTTATAATCGCGTTTTTGATTTTTAGTCTATGATTTCAATCAGGTTATTCTCCAAATTATATTTTACGCTGGTGTTATCGTAGCTTATAATAGTGAGTAAGAAAAATATTCTTAAGATTCATATTCTAGTACCATTAATATAAGTCACATACATTAACACTATTAATGTAAGTTAATACATTTGTATTCGTTATTTCTTTGTCCATAAAAGTATGACGTACTATCGTCTAAGTGTTTGTTTGATATGTACATAATATGTGTTCAGAAATATATGAGTAATTTAAAGATAACAAAGAATTTCTTGTACTTCAGCTTATTAGTAATATTCCTTCAACCTTGTATGATCTCGGAACATTATTTCAATGTTTTCATTCTGTCAAGACTGTTATGTCAGTCTGTTTGTCAAAATTGATGAGACGTCTTGAGACAAAAAAAAAAAGAAATAAATGAACAATTAAATTTGATAAGCACTTGACAAAATGCTTATCAAAAGTCTTTTAACAACGGTAAGTTTTTAAAGGCTCTGTGTTCACTTATAAGAGAAGCTTTGCTGGCTTAATTCCCTCCGTTTAAATGGCTTCGTCTAGACTTAAAGCTTCATTGCATACAGTGTCCATTTTGCCGAGCTTAGGCTCGAAAAAGGTTATCAGTTAATCGAATTTCAACAAAGTTAGGGCAGTTATTGTGTTAAACTAAAACGCTTTTGTAACGCTGCGGGTTTTTTATGTTGAAATTTGTAGTCGTCTATTTTATTCATCGAATATTTTTATGCCCCCGTTTTTCATTTTACTGGTTACATAATTTTGCTTCTTCGATCATTTGCGTAGTATTGAACCATTACAACGCCTTTAAAAGTTACAGAATTGTTGTTAAACACTAATTTGTATATATCTACGTGTCCATTTGCACTAAGAACCGCTAGTAAAATTGTTTATAAACTTAAGTAATATGTATTTAAGAGACGAAGGTAGCGATAAATGTTGTTGAGTACATGAAAATACTTCACGTGCTCAACATCTAATAGAACACTCTAAAGAATATCTATAATCACCGGCAGAGAAAACAGGAAGCGGAAAACATAACATCGACGAGCCGAGAGCTTTGCAAAGCCTTCGAGTTTCACTTTGCGATGCTTAAATTAATTTGAAGGATCTCGCTACATTA